>JBBPBK010000395.1:0-125000 GCA_039720395.1 Liquidambar formosana | reverse complement strand
TTAGGAACTAAAAACAATAAAAAAAAATTGAAGGAAATATAAACTAGTGGATGATGGATTTCAGAAGGCACCTTTCAACTATCAACATAAGGCATCAATTGATAAAGGTTTCATTAAAAAAGATGAACATGCATGGACCTGTCTTTGAATGCCAAAAATAAAAACAAAAAATAAAAAAGCAAACAAACAAACTCCACTAGAAGTAATCAAATAATGACCAAATGATAACCTATATATTTGCTTAGTATGTACCCTTTGGCTCTTTTGTGGGCCATATTCAGCGGGGTTGAACGCGTCATAATGAGAATTATACCTCTGCCCAATCTCATAGCGCAAGACGTTGAATGCCTGAAACATGATGATATCCTCGTATTACTCAGACAATTTTAGAATTGCCCTGAAATAAAAGGTTAACTAATTCAACGAAAACAACAAACAAATTGCACACAATAATTGCTTAAAAATGAAAAGCTTGGAAATAAAAATGTTTAGGAAAGCATAAATGGTGCAAATAATTGCTTATTATAAATTTTACAAAATCATAGAAGGTGAAATGATGATAATACCAAGCAACAACATGAGGAACTAGACCACAAGACACAAACCAAAATGATGATAATAATTTCATGAGATTCCGGCACTAAATATATGGAAATCTATTTCAGCCCTCAAGGTCACTCTCCATTCAATATGCCCTACAAAGACTCATTGCCCTATTCATTATCCTTCTGGGAAAAAAAATAAAAATAAAAAATTCATGAGTTAGACCGAGTCCTGGGAACATAGAGTTGATCTAGCCAACATTTGTTGAAGTTCCATGATATCAAGTGGGTCAGTCCTACTCAATGAAAAGAAATAATAAAAGAGAACTACTTCTAGTGATAAAATCATTAGGGTGCTGATATCCTAAGTAGTATGCCTGAGTGTTCTGAAGAGGATTCATTAGTTTTGAGCACAAGTCCTCCTTTTTGGCCTTAGAAATCATTAATTTCTGTTATTTTTAAAGCCTCTTTCCACACTGCTTAATTAAACATTAAGGAAAGAAGCTGGTTCCAAGAAGAGAATGAAAGACTGAAGACAAGTAAAAGATCCCAGCTGGCCTCCATCCTCCTCTGCTGCAAAGAGCCTCATCCCATCAGCCCCCATCCTCTTTGTCTATGTGTGTGTGTGTCCACCACATATGTTTTAATATTCAGGGATACATTGCCCGTTTGGCTACACAGCCACCAAATTAGTATATCTTCAAGTTTGACATAAAAAATGAACTCATATACAAGCATTAACATGTGCCGTAAATTTGGACACACAGAGAGAGAGAGAGAGAGAGAGAGAACTATGAAACATACCTCTCCATGGGTTGAGGGAATCATTGTGGCCATTGCAATTTTTTTCTCAATGAGATCCAAGATCCCAGTTTTATCTTCAGAGGCACTAATAAATGTGCCAGAACTGATTAAATAAAAAGCATTAGCTAACAATAATATATTTTTACAAGGGACAAACAATAGTCTCAAAAATATAGTTGTAAATTAGTAGCATCTATAACCATGGCATAAGCTCTTGTAGATGCAGAACAACAAATACCATGAATAATGCGCAAAAAATGACAATATTTAAATCTATTGAAGACTTCGAAATAAAAATTTAATAGTTCTTTTTAATCATATTTTTTCATCTGAAATGCCTTGATATTTATTTTCCCAGCAATAGATCTCTTTATTTATATCTTGTTATATAGTGCTAGATTAGTTGGATTGAATGCATCTTTGGTTTGATTTTGTATAAATCCCAAGATGAAACTTCCTAAGATCATCTTCACAGCCTAGATCTATATGATTCAAGCTACAAATTGTGGAAGCAAATTCTTGGTTAAAAATTAGAATTTGAGACAAACGTCAACAAGTATTATAATCTAAGGTCAAAACTTTGCAGCTCAAGCGACTCAACAAGTACTATCATATTGTTATGTTCATTTCAAAATATTCTAAACACCCATTGACTAAATCCATCCCCGAACAACCAACCAAAAAAAAGAAAAAACCCGATAAAAGAAAAGCTAAAAGCTGTAACATATAACGAAAAGTACAACATTCTATGCACAAGTAAGATAACATGCATTTACATTTATGTATGAATTTAAGTACATAAAATGTTATATATAAGTAAAACGTACCTTGTTCTAATTCCCTTTGTGTTTTCTGCTGTTTCTCCCTTTCGTAAAGCCAAGGTTGATGGTCTGAGGTTTGCCTCTGCCATTTTAATTATGCTTTGGCATTGTTCCGCAGTTGCAAAATTAGGAAAATATAGTGCA
Organism: Liquidambar formosana; assembly: GCA_039720395.1. Classification (NCBI taxonomy): domain Eukaryota; kingdom Viridiplantae; phylum Streptophyta; class Magnoliopsida; order Saxifragales; family Altingiaceae; genus Liquidambar; species Liquidambar formosana. Next base: position 122,689 of record JBBPBK010000395.1, on the reverse strand, counting down.
CGTGGTTTCCAACTCAAAACCTACATAAGAAGGTTAGAAGGTACATAGTGAATCAGTAAGGAAAATTCATGAATACAACTCAACTCAACCAAGCCTCGATCCCAACTACATGGAGTAGCAGAGAAAATTCATGAATAAAGTATGGAAATTGAAAAAGAAAAAAAAAAATGCTCCCACCACTTCAAGTGTGAGAATCAGATCATGAGAACCCATAATAGACTAAGCATGAAGACAACAAATGATCAAAGCACGTTTGCTGTGTCATAAAACAGGAGATCGACCTGAAAATTAATGGCTAATTATTATTTTTGGCTTCAATTACAGTTCAACCTTGCCCTCCTTCCAACAAAGACTATAGTGAAAAAAAAGCAAAAAACGTAAAAACAAATAACAAAAAATCAAAACAAAAACAAACTTTTCTCCCTCTAATTACATAACAATGCAATCTAACTATTCTTCCGATACGCACTGTTGGATGATCGAAAATAAAAAATAACTAAAGAACAAAAAATCACATAAACAACAATAGTCCAGTATATCCAGCAGTCCAAACCATTCACAATCTTGCATCACTAATCAAACAACTACAACAGCCATGGAACACTCAGAATAAATGGTGAAAAAGAGAGAAATCAAGCACCTGAAAGGGAATCGACGAAACGAAATCATCTCCAGTCTCTCCCTGAGGCAACGTATTGTACTTGCCACCGTCCACTTCGTCCAGCAGCCTCGGTGTCGGCAAAGCGCCGGAGACATCCTGCCGATCAGTCATCGATCCAACAAATTAAAGAGCAAAGAAGTAGAAATAAACAATCGGAGAAATCTCAAGTGCTGAGGAAGAAGGAGAAGAAAAAAGACCTGAGAGAGAAGAGTGGAGCCGAAGAAGCCGGCGAGGAAGAAGAAGGAACAGCAGATGAAGACCACCGGTAACCCTAGCTTCGAACCATAAGTCCAAGCCGCTTTACCTTTGGCCTTCATTTGGCGATGGAAGACGATTTTCTCTCTGTCTCTCTCTCTTCGAATTCAAAACGGTAACTCTGCTTTTTGTTTCTTTGTTTGGTTGTGTCTACTGAGGGTCTATAAAGAGTGGAGAGTCGTTTTGCCGGTTGATCGAAGACCAAGAAAATATAAAGGGTTTTGAATCGATCATTGCGTTTGCATGAGTGTCTGACTTCACCACTCGCACGGCGGGAATTTTCTACATGGGGTTATTAAATTACCAAATTATTATGGATTTGACCAATAATTCCAAACAGAACAACCCCCCCCCCCCCCCCCCCCAAAAAAAAAACCCATCCAAAAAAAAAAACACAGAAGCCATGATCAGATTTGCCACTATCGGGTTTGGGTCTTTTTTTTTTTTTGGGGGGGGGATGGGTAACCAAATCTTATGAAAAATTATATTACATTTTTTTTTTTTTTCCTTTTTAATGATACCGCAATCTTAGAATATGCCATCCAAATTGGATGGTAAAAACCTACTAGCATTGTATTGTATGCCTAAGTTCAAATTTCAATAAACATCCCTATTCAACCTAATAATATAACTATGAAATGATTATATAGTGCATTTTTTGTCCAATACTAACAAAAATGTAAATAAAATTATCCCAAACAAGTGCACATTAGTTTTAATTGGATAAAGCTTAGCACACTTCAAATGCATGTTAATTCTTTGTTTTGTTTTTGCTTTCTTTACAGTTTGTTTTTTCTTTTTATTCTTTTTTTTTGGGTTAAGTATTCAAATTTTGCCTTAGCTAATCCTTAGACAGAGATATAATTATTGTTTACAACAAAGCAATTAACAGTTCTATTGGAAGTAAATTTTTAGTTCCCGATTACCCCCTATAATTTGAAACCAAGGTTTACTCTTTTTTAATTACACGTAATTAAAAAAAAAAAAATATTGCATTGTCATCCAAAACTTTAAATGATGACATGAAATTTAAATGGAATGAAATAGTTCCTATTATTACCATCATCATCATCATTATTATTAAATAAATAATTCCGGGAAGTATCATTGCCCAATAGAATATTGATTTTTGGAACCCTTGAATTCCCTTCACCAACCTCAATTGGTATCTCTCATCCTCCATTCAAAGATGAAATAGTCACAGACTAATATAGAGGTAAAACAATGTAAACACTTTTTTCTTATAAAAAAAAAAAAAATGAACTTTTCTTTTTTTTTTTTTTGGGAGGGTAAAAAACAATGTACGGTAAATCTTTAGATTTTGGAATGGGCCAGTAAGATTGTCCTCTGCAAACAGCCAGAGGAACAACAAATGAAAAAAGAACCGTACATTCGCCTTGCTGGAATCCAACATCCCCTCCCTGCACGATCTGAATTTCCAGTCAGCCCGCTACAACGGACAATGTATTAGTGGAACCTCCAATCTGAAGGCTATCTGGTTTGGATTTTTTTTGTCATCAATTGTGACTAATGCTGCCATTTGTTGGCCATTGCCCACACTGTTCGTGCATGTGCTACGACAACATTCAAATTTGTTTTAAAATATTTTACTTTTTCTTTTGGGATTTTTTGCCATAACCCCCTGTTATAAGAACTCTTTTACAATAAACCCTTAAACAAAATTATTTTTGTGATAACTCCTTTTTACCCTCTAGTAACAAAAATATCCCTCATTTTACTTTCTCAAATAATTTACAACCGTGCCATTTAGGAGACCTTATTATTGCTGCCGACAATTTAGAGATTCCACCGGCGATCGAGCTCCGACCTCTTCCATCTCTGACAAAGTGGCTGTTAGAGTTATCATAGTACTTGCTGGTGAGAGCCGAACCTAGTAGAAGAGGCACGAATAGGAGAAGAGAAGAAATGGTCTTCATCAAGCAGTAGTAAAAGATGTCGAGATGGGCTGTCGCGTCTCTCCAACAAGTTGCCAGCAGTCGTCAAGGCTCCAAGAAAGGTCGCTGATCGTCGATTCTCGAAGAAGACTTATCGTCAATGGTCGATTCTCAACTTGGTTTTGATACCATATTTTATATAGTAACAGTCTATTATTTCCTGCTTTTAAAAAATTATATAAACAATAGTAACAATTTACTATTATGTGCTTTATAAAATTTATACGGATAATAGACAGTTTACTGTTGTGTGCTTTGAAAAATTTATACACCAAATAATAACATTTTACTATCGTCTTTGAAAAATTATATATCAACACAATAACAACTTACTATTTTATGTTATAAAAAAACACTAAAACGAATTGAACTCAACCACAAGTAGCAACCTCCCAAAAATGGATAGATTTGGAGTTGCAAAAAAAAAAAAAAAAAAAAAACCCTAGATCTAGAGTTTAGAGATGAAAAGAAGAAGAAGAAGACGACAATCATGACGAGATGGTGGAAGAGAGAGGGAGTTCGAAGAAGGCTGTCATCGGAGAAGGTTTGTTCATGGCCTTGATGAAGAGCCACTAGAGAAGAAACTACTGTCGACGTCAGAGGAGAACATCCACACCGAAGAAGAGCCTTCACTGCTACAGTTGTCAGAAAGGGGGCGTCATTGCTGGCCGTTGGAGGAGAGATCCGTCAACGTCGAAGAATAGCTGCCGCCATCGCCGTCGTTGTTGGTTGGCCATGATGAGTTTCCATGGAAACCAAACCCTCATTTTTTAAAATCAATTTATAATTTTTTAAAGGGTAAAGTGAGGATTTTTTAAATTTCTTTTCCTTATAGCTAATAAAACTATTAGACTAAAGAGTTATAGAATTAAAAATTCTTATGATGTGTTTATTGTTAAAAACAATCTCCTATCAAAGTAATAGCTAATTTCCCCTTTTCTTTTTTGAACTTTCCCGACACTGAAGAGCTCCACTGTGTAATCTAAAAATATGTATGTCCATTTTGAGTCCAAAAAATAAAAAAATAAAAAACATTTCAAAAACAGCTTATTTTTAGATTGATTGTTTTTTTTCTTTTTTGGTGGAAACCTAAACCCTTGAAACGAACATGTTTCTTACAATTTTTTACTGCTTTCTCAAAACGTGTTTTTTTTAGAACAATTTTCAAACAAAATCATGTTTTTTTTTTTTTTTTTTTTTTGGCTAAACAAGAAATAATCCAAATCATTAGGCTCAGACTAATCCCGAAATCAAACGAGTTTCTAGTTTTCTACTACCTTATTAACAGCACTTTCACACACAAGCTGACAGCCCGTGGTAAGCACGAGAAATGCACACAAAGCAGCGTGCAAGGAAACACCTGCCACGTTGCGCAAGCTATGCCTCCCACTTCCTCTTTCTAATCCACAAAAATTAGAGGAAAAAAATCACTATAAATTTCAGATAATATAACCCATAGGCCCTTCATTGAGCCGCTATGATATGGCAGTTCTTGATTGGTCATTGAATCTCTCCACCTGGAAAAAATATTGGATTTTTCGTCCACAGAACTCTTTACTTGAAAGAAAGAAACAAAATTATTTTGCATCCATTGTTTTCCTCCACGTAAATAATGCATGGTCCCAGAAGAAAACGCAGCCATCCTTTTTAAGTAGTCTACCCTCTCTTTCCTCCGAACAGAGTATATTTCATAGCAGCCATTCACAACCAATTAGAGTTCAAATTCTGGAAAATAAATGCTCAGGTTAAATGTCTACTGTTCACTAATTCCTAGTGCTGCAAGACAAGCCAAGGTTGGAAACAGCTATGGCTCATGGGTTATTCGGTATCATCGAGCACGGAACTTTTCTCCGGTGATTTCTGTCAAGGCCTTGAGAGATGAGATGGATGGAGGTACAAGCGGATTCCCCAGTCGGAGCTGGGACCCTGGGCTGGAAATTGAGGTCCCTTTTGAACAAAGGCCGGTATGTTTACCTTATAACTGAGTACTTTTTGCAGTAATTGGTCTTGTTAACTTTGAGAACTGGCCTTTTGCTTCAATGGTTCCTGCAATTTAAAAAGATTCGAGTCACTGAATTATTCTTTTTATGAGGGGTTGTCATGAATTCATGTATTGCTAACAGGCTGCAAAATAATCCATGGTTACGCCTACTTCAAATCATCAAACAAACTTGTAATAATATTGCTTGCTGGATAACATACTGGCTTTATTGCAGTATGTAAGATGATTCTGGTATCTTAAAAAATACAGAACAAAGCATGTCTTTGAAAGCATTCCCTATGGGTTAAACTTATCGTAGACTAGGGAAACAGAAGCATATCTTGTGTTGCATGCAACATATATACCATCATCAATTCATACTTACAGTTATCTGGTTCTGTGGCAGGTGAATGAGTATTCATCTCTCAAAGACGGACCTTTATATTCATGGGGAGAGCTGAGTCAAGGGTCCTTTCTCCTACGTCTTGGAGGCCTCTGGTTAGTAGCTTTCACAGTTCTTGGAGTGCCAATTGCAGCAGCAAGCTTTAATCCTTCAAGGGTAAGACAAAAATGAATACATCCTTTCTAACATCATATATATTATATATTACAATTTACAAGAGATATTAACTGGATAAGAGTTTCAGAAAATGGAAAGAAAACAACCCTCGGTTCTTGTCCATTTTTAAATTTGTACTTCAAAGTTAAAAAAATCACACAAGAACAATAGGTGACACAAATGGTGTGAATTCAAAACTAGCCCAATCAATGTACTTAGACAAGTTCAAATATTGCATCAGCAATCCAGAATTGTTAGTGCCTTAATATGTATTGTCGCAGATTTTTTAATCTTTCTGGTAATTATCAAGAGTATCACTCAAGTAGGCCCTTCTCAACATCCAACCTAAATTAATCCGTCTTCTGAGAGCATCAATTTACTTTGTCAATTTTAGTATTTGTAATGCATGAAATATAGGAAGAAACCCCATCCTGAACTTCTAATTTTCTTTTTCTTCATGTTCTTTGGATTATTTAACTCTTGTTAGAAATAGAAGGAACCGTAGAGAACCAGTAACAGCTAAAAATAACTGATCGGATCAGAGCACAGAAAAGATGATGCATGCCATTGGGTTAGGCTGCATGACATTCTAAATAAAGCGGTTATCTCCAGCCTCTCTCATAGAAAAAGGCATCCCAAGAATAAAAAAAGGCTGTGATCTTCCATCAATTTGAATAAGAGTGGAATTGTTATAATAAAGAAAAAAAAATTACATCCTAGTGTTCCAAGCACAATTTTAAGGGAGGCTTCCTATTACCATTTCCAATATCTATTTTCTCAAACACCAGATGAAACCTATGACTCTTTCATTGTAACACAATTAATTGAAAAGCTAAAAGGCAGTAAAAGTAGGCTTCGTCTTCATGCATGGAAAAAAATGAACTTATAAAAAATAAAGAAACAAAGTAATAAAAGCTGTGAAGACATCATCACAATATCGCAAGAAGGGTTTTATATACCACTAGGAATTTTTTGTTTGCTGAAATATATATGTGTCCCTATTCAAATTTAATAATTTATCTATTTCCAATCTGGTAGGTTTCTGCTACTATAAAAAATGAACACTTTCTCCATCTCCAATCTTGCAGGAACCTTTAAGATTTGTGCTAGCTGCTGGGACAGGAACACTTTTTATTGTGTCACTAATCATCTTGAGGATTTATCTGGTATCTTCTTCTCCTTCATCTTACATTGATTTAATAACTGGAGTGCATAAAAGTATTTGTACAAAGACCACTAGAGAGCTCATTTTCCAGAGAAATGATTTCACCTAGCCACATAGTATATGTTTGATACAAAATATTAGAATGTTTGATCTGTTTTAAAGCTCACAACTAAATAGCTGTAAGAAATTGTCCTGCAATCCTTTCAACCATCAGTTATTCACTTTCCTGTCACATTTATCAGATGATGACTTTGTTCCATGAGTAGTCCTCTAATATGGCAATGTAAATGGTGCCATCAGATGATGAGACCTTCTTGATAGATCTCATATTGTGGCAATGTAACAGTGCCATATGCTGCAAATATTTTATCATTAAAAAGGTGGCACCCAAAAAAAAAGGTGGCACACAAGCTATGTGATTATCTATTGAACAATTTTAGTTCTATTGAATGAAACTTTCCTTCCCAGTAGTTTCCATGCTCAATGCTTAATCAACTATAACCTCATAATTTTCTCATTACATGGTTGTCTTAATAAATTTACTTAAATATTTGTGTTATGCTTATATTAGGGATGGAGTTATGTTGGTGACAGGCTTCTATCAGCTGTGATACCTTATGAAGAGAGTGGATGGTATGATGGACAAATGTGGGTAAAGCCACCTGAGGTTAGTGCACTTTTTACTTATTTATTTATTTATTCTTTGTTGGGAAGGGGAGGAGAAAATGAGTTTGATGAAACAAGAAGATGCAGTAATTTTTCTCTTTTTCCTTGTTGTTTAGATATCTAAACTTCTCTCTCTTTTGTTCTCTCTCTCTCTCTCTCTCTCTCTCTATATATATATATATATATATATATATATATTCTTCTCCTTTGGGTTTGGGGGGGTGGGGTTGGAATAAGCACATACCTGCTACTGAAGATTTAATAAGGAACTTTAACTTGAATAAAGTGGAAGAAAAAATCTTGAATAAAGTGGTAGAAACAATGAAAACTAGATTGATTAACCTCTCTCTAAAAGTTATGTTATGCAAGCTTTCTACTGAAAGGCAATTCTATTTAGAATTAAAATATATACATACATACATATATATATATATATATACACACACACACACACACACACATATATATATTCATATATGGGAATCATAAAGTTGCAACAGACCTTGATAACAGTGTTTATATTGATTGCTCACAAGTCACAATGAAAAGCTTCAAACTTTAGGTCTAGCTGGACTGAAAATGTACAATTTTGGAGCTACACAGTCCATATGGCTGCTGCAGCTAAATTTTTCTATTTCAAAATGTTTTCCAGGACATGTATACCGATTACTGGGTAGAATCATTACAGATAGTGCAAATTTGAATACAGAAGATCATTTTCCCTAGCAATACTGAACCTAGCAAAAGTTGGAGTCCATAAATTCCAGAGAAAAATAATAACCAGAATATCAAATATTAAGCAGAACCAGAAGATAAAGATATGCAATCATCCTATATCTATAGTACAACACAATCAAAAAGTCAAACCTCAATTTTGCACTTGCCCATGGAGATGCATATATCAGACAGAAAGTGTCAAGAAACCATAGTAACCCATTAATTTTTATTTATTTATTTTTTAAAGATAGCTCAGAAAAATATGTGTATCAAGAAATATGGATACTGCCATGAAAATTTAAAAATTGATATCAGAGCACTCAGTGCTTTGGTGTTACCTGCAAAGGCACAGTTCATGTTACCACTTCACAGCATCTGGACCAATTCAATGGGCAGCCAACAATAGTTGGATGGAGCATAGTGACAGGGTAATAAGTGTCTAATCTTAAACTGAGATCTATAAATTAAACAGGTCTAAAGGTAGTCTGGCTTGGGTAAAGAAAAGAAGTTCATATACTGACTGTTAAGGTTGTAGGACTGTTACGACTTTCAATTACAGTCAATCACAGCAATTTATATGGAATAGTTTAGATGAATGAATAGATGGAGAGAATATAACATCCTCCTCTGTTCTTCTCAGCGGACTCATAAATACAAATTTGTGCAGATATTAGCTCATCAGGTCGTCACGTCAAATTCTTCTATTGATAACTAATCTCTTTTCTCTTCCTCACAGGTCCTGGCTCGAGACAGACTGTTGGGATCTTATAAGGTACTAGTAATGTACAGGATTACTTCATTTTGTAAAGTTGAACATACAGAATGTACCCATATTTATGGGAAAAGCTACATGCCTAGCCAAATAACTTGCAATGACATACATAAACATAAAATTATTTTCAAAGATATATATATATATATATATATATAGAGTCCTCTTCTTATGAGGTTAACCTAACCTAACTTTAAGTTAGGCTACCCTCCAAAACTATATCTCTGATTTTTTTTTTCTCAAAACCAACCGTTAGATTAGATCTACTTCATGCGAAGGTCATGCATACCAAAAATCAAGTTGATACGAGATTAAGAACTACTTCATTCATAAATGTCCAAAATGAGTGATTGTCATTGATTAAAAAATATAATTTTTGGATCAAATAGCAATAAATCTCAGATCAACTTGATTTTTGGTATGTATCACCTACATGATAAGGTTATCTAATCTAATGGTTGGTTAGGTTAACCTCATAAGAAGGGGACTATATATATATATATATAGGGTCAGTATCAACATACACAATTTTTTACACAAATTCTTACACAAGTTTTTAGATAATCTAACTCCAATTCATATTTTGCGAAATCCACCGTTGGATTAGATAGTCTTCCCACATAGGTCATGCACGTAAAAAAATGAAGTCGATCCGAGATTAAGAGCTGCTTCATTGATAAATGTGAGAAAACTAGTCTTTTTAATCACTAAAAATCTCACATTTATGGATGAAGCAGCTCTTAATCTCGGATCAACTTCATTTTTTACATGCATGAATTGGAAATAGATTATCTAAAAACTTGTGTAAGAATTTGTGTATGTTGATCCTAACCCTGTATATATATATACACACACATTTTTTTTGATGAAGTAAGTATTCTATTAGAAAAAGGCAAAGCCCAAGTACAAAATATATATATATATATACATATATATATATGCATTTATACTGTTGTAGAGGCTTTGAACAAAACATATTGATCATATGATCACAATTCTCACACACACCACACATGCACAGAGAGAGAAGAGAGAGAGAGAGAGAGAGAGAGCGCTATGTAGGAAAAAAAAATGCTTTTACAATTAATGTAATAACGTGCATACATATGGTCTAGACATTTCTGCCTAACCTGTTCTTTCATATTTTATTAACGAGGCATTAAACAGCGCTATGCTAAAATATTTGAATTTTTTAATGAATATGTATTATTTTATGAAAATATCTGCCTCTAGGTTAAACCAGTCATCAAACTGCTGAAACAAACACTAGTTGGAACTGGAGTGTTACTTGTTACAGGAGTGTTGCTATTTATCTTTGCTACACCAGTAGAGGAATTATTTCGAAGTCCTTTTGCCACAAAAGAGAATTCATCAGTCGTTCCAACTTCAAAGACCAGCACAAAGTTTGATATAAGGTATAAATAGACAAATTGAAATTTTAACCCTCCAATTGGCTATGTACGTAGCTTACTTTCACTTTGACCTTGCAACTTTCTTGTAAATGTCACAGAAAAGATGAGTTGTTACGGTTGCCACTGGAGGTGAAGGCTGATGATGATCTAGCAGCAGCTGCTGCAGAAGCTGCTGATGGAAGGCCAGTTTACTGCAGGGATAGGTTCTACCGTGCATTAGCAGGTGGGCAATACTGCAAATGGGAGGATCTAGTCAAGTAATTAGGTTAAAAGTAAATAAGAAAGAAGGCATGGATCGTCTTCACCTTATTTTAAACACGCTTTCTAATTTGTATTAACTGCAGTAAAGAGTTAATGTCCAAAGTTTCTTTCATTATTTTGAGGAAACCATCTAGCTTGTTTAAAGATCAGAAACATAAGCAAAGCGCAAAAGGATTATTATGGAGAAAGTTTGGTGCATAAATATAAACTAAAAGGATGCTTAACATCCAAGGAACAAACATCTTTGATTTACCTCTACAGTAAACAATTTAATGGAAAACAAAAAATGGCCAGGCTTTCAAATAGGCCTTGCAGATATTATAATAAAAAATAAACATGGTTAAGATGTGAAACCTGCAAAAGCAAAACTAAAATTATCAATAGAAGAATTATAGTTAGAATACCATTGGTCTTCCTCCAGAGCATTAGCTATCATTTGACAACAATAGGGGCAAATCGAACTGCCCCAGAATTATTATTATTATTATTTTTAATTTTTGATGAAGTAGAGATGTATTATTAACAAAAAACGAAGAGCTGCTCCTGTAGACAGGAGCTGAAATTTCATGGGTTATCATTACCTTCCATGCCTGAAGTGCAATGCCTGAAAATGACTTCAAGCACACTGGTTGAGAAGTGAGCAGAAATTTCTTTTCAACAGACGAGCAGACACAACTGAACAAATATATAGTCCTCAACCGTACATGGACTCAGGGTGTGGTGTCCAGTGTCAGATTTGTCTACTTTTCAAAGAGTTTCCATTATTTTGAAGTGTTAAATAGGCATATCTTATCCATATTGGTTTTCTTGTCATGGGTACTTCAGGGTGATGCAAAGGGTTTAGGTAACATAAGTCCTTGTATATCCAAAAAGCCATCTTCATGAATCATGAAAGCAACATATAAGACAAGAGTTGCCTCAATGTATTCTAGGAATCACCTTGAATGCCGGCTGATAATATATTCAGTAAAGTCGTTGGCCGTGCCACTCAGCTTTAAAGCAGAATCAACGACTAAGTTTTTGACCTCAAAAATGGAGCTTTAACCATGCCAGTGAGCTGGAGCATTTATTGCATAAAAAAGCCCTCAATGCTACCTTCCTAGACAAGTTTCTTGCACCAACTGAGAATTCTAAACAGTTTTCCTTCAACAATACCCCCAACTGTTCGTTTCCTTCATTTTCTCTTCTTCAAGATCTAGAGTTCTATACGCAAGAGCAAGCAAATACATTGCCGGATGGAGTCTCCTGCAGATAGTATGAATGACATAATGTCTATTTCTCAAGCCAAGGCAACAGTATAAAAATACTGAAATTTCAATTTCCACCTAACATTCAGGGCCAATAAAAAGTAAACAAAAAAATAATAGTAAGAACAAAAAAATAAAGAGATAACTGAAGAATAATATGTCACCACTAGGACAAGCAGAAGCCAAAATTTTCAGTCAATTAAAGAACTTATGGCACACAAAGCAGAATAAAGTTGAGTTCTAGTGGTTTTATAGAGGCATTTTGGATGGATAAGGTTCCAGGTGTTAATGCTGGCTTTAAAAATATAAGAGGAGGTCTTTAAGACAAAGTTTTCAATTCAGCAACTACAATTTAAGTTCACTTCTCAAACAGTCTTAAAATTACCAGATTTCAAATTTTTGAATCTTCAATAAATCTCTAGTATTTCACTGAGACATGTGGGATTTGATTTGCGTACTAGTAGGATTAAATCCATGCCAGAGTAAGTGTTAAAGCCAATAACTGAAAGAGGTAAAAAATTATTTTATGGAGTAATAAGTGGCTAATTAATAATTATGCAAAGCCAGGAGAAGTTGTGACAACTGAAAAAACCCAAGATTACTGTGTAACTGGTATGAATGAACTTACTTTTCAGCTTCTTCATTTGCATCAAAGCCATCCCAATACCTTTGGGATGGGATCGTCCGGCCTTTCTTATCTCTGCCAAACATTTCAATGTACCAACCACCAATGTCATGCATGCCACAGCGAGGTTCAAACAGCCAGAATCTGTTGAAGGATTTATGCAAGTTTAAAACATTAAAAAATAATAAAAATAATAAAAAGAAAAGAAAAATTACTGGCAGGAACTCTCCAATTTTAAAAGGCCTAAGTTATATCAGTGCAGTATGCCTTAAAGTAACACATGATATTCCCAAATGATAAATTAATTAATCGCATACCGAAATAAACCTTCTTTTATAATGCAGAATTTTTCATGTGTCACACACAACATTATAAGGAAACTTAAACCATCACAAGTAGGTAAAACTCAAACCCTTGACGTGTATTTACTTAAAATGTCTGGTAACAAAACTAAACCAACATAAACAAACAAAACATGGTACACTCCAAACCATATCCACCGTCTGGGGCCACTTATCTCAGCAATTTCGCCTGGAAATTGGTATCAACACCATTCTCCAGCTAATTGAAATAAGAGAACCAAGTGATTGGTACCAAGAATAAATGGCTTTGAGATTTGGCAAAAAAATAGAACAGAAAGATGTATACTAAATGTTCAGAGGAAAGTCCTTGAACTGACAAAAAATGAGAAAATTGATGAAACATTTTGGAACAAAAGAAAGAGTATGCATGATAACCAATTTCAAGAATGGAAGATCATTGACTTGAAAGTTAATTCTGTGTCACTACAAGGTATCAACCACAGTAAAAGGAGGAATTCAAAATCTAGTTAGGACAAGTTGTAAAATCAATTCAAAATCCATCCATCAACATGGATGTAAGGAAATGGCACAGCTTACTTGCTAGGTGGCAGCCGGGCCCTAGTACATCTACACTCACAAACAGAAACTTTATCTCCCACTTGATACCAGTGCATGTGCTTCACCTGAAACAAATTTTGAATGAAATGTCAATAGAGAATAGTTCATTCGTATATGTATTAAGATACAGCAATGCACCCAATGGTAGAGGACATCTCATACAAGTATAATAGCAATCATACAGGTAGATATGGAAAAGTGATAGAGTGAAAGGTAACCCATAAATTAGGAAGGCAGTAATGATAAACTAAATATTTAGCTCTAAAATACATCACTGTAACACTTCACCATGTAGTTAAAACTTAAAAGTTACTGAGAGGTTAAATATCATCACATAGCCTATCTTCCCTTAGCCAAGTTGGTTGAGATGTCTTACATCTTTTCTTGAACATCTTGGCATCTGGTACTGGCACCCTCCAAGCCACCCAAAAAAAAAATATATCATCACGTAGATGGTGATATGAGGAAATAGAAGGTGGAGGGGGCCGTAGTATGTGTGACTGATAGACACATCCCTGGCACAAAAGAACTTGGAAAAAAAAAAAAAAAAGAGCAAGAAGCACCTAAAACAAAGATAATGGATGCTGAGTACTAATATGAATTAAATGACACCAGATAATATCCACGGTCTTTGTACTCTGGCAGTTTTCTCCATCACAAACTATAAAGAAACACATACAAGAAGCACCTAAATTCAACATTAGCACATGCTGGATTATTATACGAATATAATCAGATAATAGATTATTTGCAGGGTTATTGAAACCAAAGAATTAGTCTCCATTGCAACCTATAAGGAAACCAATATTAAAAAGAAAAAAAAAAGGGTAGCTCTGATCATTAGCATCTGCAAAATCCCAATTCAATTGTACACTGTACGCAAATAACTCTTGACAACTGAACCATTCAAGATTCGCTAGAAGCCACTCAAAATCATGCAGTAACTATAAACCAACCTTTGCTTTTTCAATAGATATAAACCAATAGCAGAAGGAAACTAGTACAGCATCAAGTAAATATATATATAATTGGAAGCTATCTCAACAAGGATGAAAGCTGAAAAGGATAGAGACTGAAGGAGATGAAATATACAAACCAGCAATGTTCTATGTTTCATAATCACATGGGTTTTGGTACCACTTCCATTGTAGACAAAGCAGGAGCCTTCTTCAGGGTTGGTCCCTAACCCAGTTATTTTTCCCAATGGAATCCTCGATTCAACTTCACCACCCGAAATGGAATCCTTAGAAAACCCTTTGTTTATTCTTATTGGATTTTCATGTGAATTGAGAAAAACATGTATGTGATCTTGAGAATCTTCATTCTGTAACCTGTCACAATAGCTTTTGGGAGGGAATCTGGTGGCCACAGCAACCACCCTTCCAGATAGATGCAATTCTAAATCTTTATATGCATCTGATGGGGGATATTCAAGACTTTTGGCTTGCATCTGAGAAATTCCTACAACATCAGAATTCATGCATTTTCTTGCATTTTCAACATATCGACGCACACTAGAACCCATAGATGTAGAATTCAGTCAATTTTTCATTGAAGGTGTGAGATAATTCAGGATATTTATTGACCAGCAAAACCATCCCAAAAAGATCACGACCTGAAACTAAGTGCAGGATCTCAGGAGTTCCATACACAGACCTCTCCTCAGCTTCAAAGCGATCAGGAAGAAGGTCCCAAGACTCAATTACAGGGCCGTAGTACGCCGCACGTATGGCTGAATAAAATTCCCCTTCAAGTACATCAAAATAGCCCGATCCAACCACCACCTTCTCCTCTGACAATATATCATTTATAGCTAATCTGTACCACTTTAACCACTCAACAACTTCCATCTGCCTCACTGTTGTTCTATGGGATTTATATGCGTATAACGTTGAACCTTGTCTAGAATGTTTCTGCACAAGCTTTCTCTGAGATAACAGATACCCATCGTAATGAGCCCTCTTCTCAGAATCTGAAAGAATCTACAATTCATCATTGATTACGCTTTAAAGTCAGAATTCCCGGTAAGTCAAAAGCATACCACAACAATAAACAACATCATTACCCAAAAATATACATGTACATAGTTGTATGCATTATATTTCCAACATGAAAAAAATTTCAGATAATAGTTTATCTAACTATACAGGCTCCATTGGATTAACACTTGGGTGTATATCTCTAGTTTCTTTCTTTCTGGGTAAATAAACTTAGTTTACCCCATTATATATATATATATATATATATATATATATGAAGTATTTCCAAGTAACTGATATCAAGATCAAAGATCAAGCTTAAATCCAATTTTTGCACCTAACTTCACTCTAAAATTTTATATGAGTCAAGTATCAACCCTAGTTGATCCTTTCATATCTGCCAAGGTTTATCTTTCCAAAAAAAAAACACAAGCTAATCCTTTTTTTGACCTTAAATTCAAGTGACCTAATTACTAGTGAAATACTTAATATCTACAATTATTGCTTTGTATCTACTCAATATCATTCCTCAGATTTGAAGCATCTATTAGGATATCAGCTAAGAAGCACAGACGTTTCCCTAGAGGTGCTGTGGTGGTGTCGGACACGACACTCTTCCGACACACCTTTGATACAACACATCTCTCTTCCCACCCTTCTTCTTCTTCTCTTTCTTTTTCGTCCCTCTTGTCAGTGAATAACTCCACTAGGATTTTAAAAAACAATATAAAGGATGGCATTTTGAATGATGGATGTGATACTATATGAGACTATCTAGTTATATGTATTAAAAAATTTATTTTATTAATGTCGCGTCCGTGCCTTGTATCCTAGATTTTGAGAATTTGTTGTGTCGAAGTGTCTGTGTCCTGTCGTAACCACATTGCATGTTGGTGTCTGTGCATCTTAGGATATCAGAAAACTTGAGGAAGAGGAGAGGCAAGAGCTTAAAAATAACTTAGAAAGGAATCCATTTCTAAGCACTTTTATGCACTTTCCCTTTCCATTCCCTTGTCATTTTTGAGATCCAAACACAGCTTAACTAAACAGCACAGCAATCTAATAATTCAATCAATCTTATGCTCCATTTATTTCCGTAGAAAATTTTCCCCAAGGGAAAAAAAGTTGTAAATAAATTATATTACAAAATCAATTAAAGATTCATGATAAAACTTTCCTTGGAAACAAACAAGGCCTTCATTAGAACCAAATTCAACCAGGGGGAAAAAAACTCCCTTCAGGAAGCATCAATTTTCAAGGGTTTTTCATAGTGCAATTACAGTAGGATCTAGGAATAAATTCTTAGCTTATAATTAGCAAATGGGAGAAGCTTTCAGATGAGAAAAGGCATAATTCAAGTGTTTTTTTTTTTTTTTCTCCATTTTATTCTGTATAAATTTGGGTTAGGAAGTGATCATAATACTGATAATCTAGCGGTGTTGTCCTACGATGAGTCGCCTTGGGAGGCGAAGGAGATTTTCCTAAAGGATACAAACAGTATTACCTCATAAGCAGCAAGAATTCGAACAAATCGTCGAGAAGCAGAGGAATCAGCGAGGTCCGGGTGGGTCTCTTTGGCCAGTTTTCGAAACGAGGCCTTGATTTCGGCGAACGAGCTGGTTTCAGAGACCCCAAGGACGTCGTAGGCGTTCTCTCCGGCGAACTCGTTCCGAGTCGAGTCAGTGCTGCTACTGAACCACTGAGTTCTACGACTCGGATGTAAGAAGAAGAGATAGCATGCGGTGATGGTGGTCGTGTGATCTGATTGCAGTGGTGAGGTGGAGCGAATCGGACGGTGGAGATTGAGTCCGGCGAGGAGTGACATTTTGTCGAGTTTCGGAGTGATCGGAAATGATGACCGAGTTGGTCAGGGACTGACCGGCAGAAGGGGGATGGGGATAGCGGATGTCATCTGTGAGTGGGCCCAATAAAAATTGACGCAGTAGCGAAAGCCTATTTGGGCCCAAATGTTTATTGGGCTCAAATTGTTGGGTCTGTCGACGTTGGGGAAGATTTAGAAGGCCTCCATTGGCTCCCAAAGACTTGCTCTTCATCCTCCACTTATTTTACATTTTAAGGTTTTATGAAAAATATAGAAAGTTTTTATAAAAATTGATCATATATTCTATTAGAAAACATTATTTTGAATAACTTTTTAGGAAAAAGTTTTTCCAAAATCTATCGTTTAAGTATACCTTTTTGTCATTTACAGTATTCGCTCCATAAATGACTAAAAAGTCTACTTAAGCGATAGATTTTAAAAAACTTTTTTCTAAAAAGTTATTCAAAATAATGTTTTCTAATAAACAGTGCGATTAGTTTTTTTGAAAATCTTATATATTTTTTATAAAATTTTAAAGTATAAAATAAGTTGGGGATGAAAAGTGAGTTTTTGGATGCCAATAGAGGCCTCCGAAGATTTAAGGGGACCCTATTGGCACCCAAGACTTGCCACTATATCTCTCACTTATTTTAAACTTTTAAAGATTTCATAATTCACTAGAAAACACTATTTTAAATAGTTTTTTGATTTTTTTTTTTCAAAATCTATCATTTAAGTAAAAGTTTTGGCTATTTACGATATTTGTTTTTTTTTTTTTTTTTTTTTTTTTACAGATAACCAAAAAGTTCACTTAAACAATAGATTTTAAAAATACAAAATTGTTTAAACTTATGTTTTCTAGTAAATAATGCGGTCAATTTTTATTGAAACCTTTTATATTCTAATATAAAATCTTGAGAAACTAAAATTAGTGGGAGTGCAAATCTTGAGAAGCTAAAAAAGTTCTACTATAAAAGATCATTTTGAACAACTCTGCATATATATTTTTTCCAAAATATATTATTTAATTTGATATTTTGTTTATTTATAATCTCTATTTAATTTTTACGGCAACAAAGATGAAAATTTAATGTCGACATGAAATTTGCCTCGGGAAAAAATCATGTAATTTCCTTCAGTTACAAATTGCTTTGGCTAGGGGCAAATAATTACAGTTAAGTTAGTAGTCATTTATTGTGAAGTTAGTAGTCATTTGTTTTGAACTACAGTATACAATCCCCCAATCATTCATGAGAACAGCACTTTCATATTCAATGTGAAGGGCGTTGCATGGTCACATGTTGGCTCAATACATAGTACATTAGTACTAGTATTAATGACTGAATGCTATGTCGAGAAAAGGCTGAACGAGCTGACTAACATTTTTTTTCACCAGCCGCGGTGCATGCCAGTGGGTCTCTTCATGGACCAGTGGTTTCTGTCTTTCATATTGAGTAATAATGGTGATCAGAAAAAGACTTTACAATGTTATAAATAAGTACCAATTTCTGCCAGATACGCATTTGCAAAATTTGAGACATCAACTCCACGAAATGTGGTTGAAAAAAAAAAAATGAACTTTGAAGAGATAACATACAATTGTGAAAGGAGAGAGAAAATGATTTAAGTGATCTAAGTGTGCCGGAATGATTTAAATTAGTAACCATTAAACGGTGGGGACGCAAATTTTGATACATAACTAAAACTGAAATGGCAAGCTAGGTCACTTAAATATTGAGACGTCAGGGGGTCACATGAATTTTAGATGGCCCAAACCTACATATAAAGCTTCCCTTCAATGAGGATACCATTTTCCCAACTTTCCCGTAAAATTATGGGATATATCGCCAGAGGTTTTTAGGGTCGGCTTTGTCTTAGATATATGTTTAACTTTTATTTTTCTCCTTTCAATCATAGTCCTCATATCCTTGTGTACGGGGTAAAATCTTTCTCCCCGAACTACGTGTTGATGATGGAGCTTGTTCCCTCGCCTGGACCTGCAATCACAAGCTTGGAAAATGGGTCAGAGGGTAGGCCAAGGTGGGTTTTGGCCGTGCCCTCTCCGAAGCTTAAGTCAGAAAGCTGCACTGTGGAGAATGAGGCAAGGAAGAAGATGAATCTCAGAGAATTAGGGTACTGTAGCTTACCAAATTAGGCTGTATCGTATTCTTTTTATACCCACCTGTACGGACTGACCATGTGAGGTCAGATAACTGCTTGGGTTAGGTCAGATCTGACCATGGTTTGCCCATAACCGTCTGACCATAGTTTAGTGACTATGGTTGGCCAGAGAATCGTGGTTTCTTGTAACCGCTGTGTCAGGAATTACAGCTGCTAGGACAGTTTTGGACTGTAGTAGGATTTGGACTGTAGTATGAGTCATAAGACAGGTGCCCCGAGGTGAAAGCCAAGAACCGAGTTGGGAGATCACGTGCCCTGTAGCGGGTCCCACTGTGTAGGCCTCCCACGTGTCAAGTGAAGTGTTTTAACTCCTTGCCCCGAGCTGGATCTTCGGAGGCGAATCACGTGCGTTGTGGTTGGCCTGGTTGAACAATCTTCGCCACGTGTCAGCGTTTTAGACTTGAACCTTCCATCCCGAGTTGAAACCTCAGTTCAGATATATTTCCACACACCTTGTATTGGGATCAAATTTCGAATACTTTTTTTTTTTTTTGGTACAATAAGAGAGATTCGAACTCCTAATCTCATAAATAGACATTTTTCTATTTCCATCTTTTTTGTCTTTTTAATTTTCGTTATTTTTTTTAATCATATTTTATCAATAAATAACTTCACTAGGATCTTCAAAAACAATATAAAAAATGCATTTTGAATGATAGATGTGATGCTATATGATATTATCTAACTATATACATAAAATATACATTTTATTAATAGCATGTCTCCATCATGTCGTATCTTAAATTTTGAGAATTTGCTATATTAGCATGTCCGTGTTGTATTATAACAGTATCACGTGTCTATATCCGTACTTTTCAACCCTTAACAAATCATACCCCTACCCTTTATCCCAATCACCTTCACCACTGGAGTAGTCCCCATGGCATAAATTTCAAACACTCATTCTTTAAAAGACTGGGGTTCCGTGCCCAGCTGGCCCTGGAGATTTCAACCTCAATTATGTGGAAACTGCACAAAGCTTGGCTCATAGTACTCCACGTACATTTGGTTAAGTTGTTTGAACTCATTATTTTTGTGTGTGAAAGAGGATATATGTATATGGGTACGTATTGAAGAAAACCAAGAAATGTACGTGTGGTTGATCATGGTGAATCAGGGATAACTGGATACGGACATCAGACGAAAAATTGAGGAAAAGGCTTTCTTGTTTTCCACACAACTTGGCTGACGTACCACCAATTATTTTCTTCGATCTTGATGCAAGCAACTTCAAGAGTTCAAGTTAAAGTAAAACACTGGGAAGATAACAAGTTCTCACGCCATTGTTCATCTTTTAAGTCCTCTCAAAATCAACATTATGGACTTCCTTGCCTGACTTCCATAATGTAACCTTTTTCTGACCTTTCAGCCATGTTTGTTTGGTTGGAATGGAATGAATGAAATGGAATCTCATTCCAATTCATTCCAAATAATATGTTTGCATGAAGTAATTAAATGGGAATAGAATCAAATAGTAGTAGTGAATTATAATAATATTCATTTCGCAATGTTATTTCAATTTCATTCCCTTCCTGACCATTTTGAGTATGGAATCAGATTCCATTCCCATCCATTCCTATTCCAACCAAACAAACATGACCTTCATGTTTCACCTCTAAAAGGTTTTAAGCAAGCTATATTTTTTAGATTTCTTTTACAAATTTCCCTCCAAATAGACTGTTGTTTACTAAAGAAAGACGGATAAGGAGTTTGATTAGCATAACGACTTTATAATAATGATATATCATCCATCCTCTTGGATTAGAGAATAACACATGTTTGACATGTGAATTTATATTTATGAATTTATCCAAAGTTAATAGAGATTTCCGATGAATGAGATGAAAAATTAAAAAACAAGGAACCAACTAACCCTTTTTCTAGAGAGTATTGGATGGATGTAAGAACACTATAGTTAAAGCATCCAACATGATTCAGAGTAAAGGTAGGGTCAAGCACATCAAGTTTTCGGGTGCTGTCACACCGCTGACTCACCCCTTTGGCCCTTTCACAAGCGGCCAATGTTCAATTATATCCCATTTTTATGTTTGTCAATTATAGTCGACTTTTGCGTCCCAATAATATAGCTTTTTTTTTTTTTTTTTTTGGGTCTGTCTATTGTAGCCAAATTTTGTGTGGATCACTTACACCATTCAAGACTCCAAGAACAAGGACAAATTAATAAATCATGAAGGATTGGCTGTTTCCCAAAATATCAATAATTGGAAGACCCTATTCATGCTTTGTGTTTGCCAACTCGCAATAATTTGTTTGTATGAATAAAGAAGAAAACCCATCCTCTGTGATGTAAGACCAAGTGGATTCATTTATTCATTTTTGTCACATCTAGAGACCAATTAAGACTTCGAAAAATAAAAATCTTAACCTGGAAGAATATTGCAAAACTTTTTGCAAAGGGCGAATTTTAGATAAGTCTGGCCTACCGTAAAAATAATTACAATTAGTAGTCATTATTAGTTAAGTTAGTAGTTATTTTTTTGCAAATTAAATCGAAGATACCATACAAGTTAACGATAAAGCAGGCAGGCATTATACTTCATATTTGCATTCAAATCTCCGTGCACCCATTTTTATCAAATTTACTAATCCATTAACATTTGTATATGTGTATCATGCATTCATGCCCATACCCAAAGAAAATAATATTAATAATGGTAATAAAATTAATACCTATTATTTATCTAAACAAGTCCAAACAATTAAATGCTCATAAATTATTAGTGTACGTACGTAACACCGATTATTTTCAAACTACTTGTTTTCAATCCAATTATACCAGCCACACCGGCAGGTAGCAGGTAAGAAATAGGCAGGAAATGGGAGGGACAAACTCCCTCCCATGGTCACATATGTGGTAGGTTTTGACCCAGTGGCTATCAATTTTCCGGTCTAACCTACTGTAGACAAAATTGGCTTAGAAAAATTTGGGGTAATTGACCATATTCAAATTAATATTGGATCAAGCTTGCCCCGCTGTGTTATGCTCATACCTACATTAATTATATGAAGCTTATTTCTTATGTCACCCATGCCCATAAATGGAGGTGATGAAGAAAAGCTCCTCCAATGCCTTGTGGTGGAGGTAAGTAGTGTTATTTGAAAAAATTCTAATGCTTGATGAAGGCGACGTCAGTGATTCCTCGGCACATGTGCACACTCTCTAAAAAAATATAGGGACTATATATCTCTTCCAAATTGTGACTATCAAACTATGAAATTAAAATTAATGCGGCCCCAATATAGTTGGTTTGTCAGGTTTTTGGGTTCATCCAAACAGGCCCTTAGGTTGCCTTTTCCTATACAGAAGAGACAAATCCGGTGTATAAAGTATTCAAATCTAATGCCTATATGGGTAACTATAAATTTTGAGAGTAATCCAGGCATGGTCCTTTTTCCATGAGGGAGGCCAATTTCCACGCAGGTTTTGGCTGCATCTGCACCTACTTATGCACAATTTCATCATTTTACCCTCTTCCCTATGTCTCTCCTCTCTCCTCGATCTTCTTTTTCTTTGTTTTGCCAACAAAGAAATGCAAATGCAGCCAAAAAACTCTGCAAATAGGTTATCCCATTCATGAGTTTTTCCGCGTAAATAAGTCTGATAATAGGTTACTTAAGCTTGACTTGTTAAATTAGAGAATTCAGAAGTATGGTTTAAATTTGACTCTTTTAGTTTACAAGCGAGTTCAAATTGAACAAGCATTTTATTGAACCAATATCGAGGAATTTGATTATTTAAGCATTAATAAGCTTATCAAGTCGAATAGTTTTCTATCCAAACTTGGCTCAACAATTTAATAAACTAAAAAATGATATTTGAACTCAACTCATTTATCTTACGAAGCAAGCTCGAATGAATCTTTAATTAAAACTAGTTAATCTCAAGACAACATAACTTGGCTCGTCTTACGACTTCATTTTCTCTTGTGTTTTCAGCAACAAAATATATTAAAATAAGTTCATATGAAATTGTAAAAGTAGTAAAAAAAAAAAATCTAATTAATCATTATTCAGTGGTATGTTGAAAACAAACTTTGATCGAGCAATACACTTTATATAATTATTCTGATGTAGATTTGTGACTGAGACCTTGCACAATTCTCTAACTAATATGAAAAATACAATAAATAATTCCTAATTATAACACCTAATGTAATATAAATTAGTTAACAAAAATATTTCCAAATTATTCATATGAAATTCATTACCACTATCATATGCCCCTATTATATATGGTGTTACTTATAACATTGCCCATCTAATCCTTGACTAAAATAAATTGAGATTCACCAATGAGGCAACCCTCGTACTCCGTAGTAGTTTTTCTCTGTAACACCGCCTTAAACCATGCCCGTGATACACGGGTCCACTTTCTTATAAAATTTAGAATAAATATACAAACCTAATTTGTATGTGTCTTCTATTGGAACTTACCCCCAACAGTGAAAACCCGTGAGAACGATCGAATGATATTTTGGGCCGTTAATTTGAAGTTTTGGGAAAAAGGTTGGTTGGCGGGTGAAACCTCCACATCTCTCACCAACCAAGCGTGTAGAATAACTACAGCCTTCTTCTAAACCCGTGAACCAGAAGGCAAAATGGTTAAAAATATTGGAAACTCTGCACAGATCACCTGTTGAATGATCCACAGTACCTTCAACTGGTGAAACAATCCCAACGCTCACGCACGAATCATCAAATGGAGAAATCTGACAAATGATTGTGCATCATGTCGGTCCCATTGCTCTCCCACCAAAAAAAAAAATGCCATTGGCCGGATAGAGTACATTAAAGAGCACAGTGCATTACCAAAAAAAAAAAGAGCAGAGTGCCATTTTAGAGGGGCTACTGTTTTTTTTTCTCTCTGCAAAAGGTAAGGAAATAGAGCAGAGGGATGGAGAGAGCATCTCGAGAAGGCAAGAGGGGTGGATAAAAGCCGAAACACACGTGATGAAAGCTAATATATCCACTGAACCAAAAAAAAAAGAATGATATCCCCTTTTTGGCTTTGCGCAATCATTCAAGGAACCAGACAACTAGCACCGACCCCACTCTCCCCCGCCATGCCTTTGCATGGTTTCACACCTAAATCCAGCTCTCTCCTGTAGTTTCTCGTCTATATTAGAACCAGGCCGACAAGCAAAGCTCCTTTCCCTATTCCCTACTCTTTAAACTCCTTGAGTGAAAATGGAGAAGAAAATGAAGAAAATTATGTTTAAATCTATTATAGTTCTTCTGCTGCTGGGTTTTTGTCATGTGTGTATGGCAGCATTGGAGGAGAAGAAGGGAGAGAAGAAAACGTACATTGTACACATGGCGAAATCCCAAATGCCGGCGAGTTTCGAGCATCACTCGCACTGGTACGAGTCATCTCTAAAGTCCGTGTCTGAATCGGCTGAAATGCTCTACACATACAACAACGCTATCCACGGATTTTCTACCCGATTGACGGCAGAGCAGGCACAATTGCTCGAGAGTCAACCCGGTATTCTCTCCGTGGTACCCGAGTTGAGATACGAGCTTCACACAACTCGGACGCCTGAGTTTCTAGGACTCGATGATAGCGCCGAAATGTTCCCCGAGTCAAACTCAGTGGGTGAAGTGATAATAGGAGTACTAGACACCGGAGTCTGGCCTGAGAGCAAGAGCTTCGACGACACCGGGCTGGGAGCCGTACCCAGTAGCTGGAAAGGCGCGTGTGAGGTGGGTTCCAATTTCAAGACCTCGAACTGTAATCGAAAGCTAATCGGGGCGAGGTACTTCTCGAAAGGCTATGAGGCCACGTTGGGTCCCGTCGACGAATCAAAAGAGTCGAAATCGCCGAGAGACGACGATGGCCACGGCACTCACACTGCAACAACGGCAGCCGGTTCAGTCGTGGAAGGCGCGAGCCTGTTCGGCTACGCGCAAGGGAAGGCGCGTGGGATGGCGTCGCGAGCGAGAATCGCCGCTTACAAGGTATGCTGGATGGGAGGTTGCTTCAGCACCGATATCTTGGCCGCTATGGACAAGGCCATCGACGACAATGTCAATGTTCTTTCTTTATCTCTAGGTGGTGGAATGTCTGATTATTTCAGAGACGGTGTAGCCACCGGCGCATTCGCCGCAATGGAAAAGGGGATACTTGTGTCTTGCTCTGCCGGAAATGCTGGACCTAGTCCATACAGCTTGTCCAACGTGGCACCGTGGATCACCACCGTCGGTGCGGGAACGTTGGACCGTGACTTCCCGGCGTATGCTAGCCTGGGGAACGGCAAGAACATCTCCGGGGTTTCGCTTTACCAAGGCAACTCGTTGCCGAACTCGCTGCTTCCGTTTGTTTACGCCGGCAATGCGAGTAACGCTACGAATGGGAATTTATGCATGATGGGTACCTTGTCAGCTGATAAAGTTCAGGGGAAGATAGTGTTGTGTGACCGTGGTATCAACGCCAGGGTTCAGAAAGGAGCGGTGGTGAAAGCAGCCGGTGGAGCTGGGATGGTGTTGGCGAACACGGCGGCGAACGGTGAAGAGCTCGTGGCGGACGCCCATTTGCTTCCCGCGACGGCCGTGGGTCAGAAATCCGGCGACGACATAAAGAGTTACTTGTTTTCCGATCCGAACCCGACTGTCACCATCCTTTTTGAAGGGACCAAGGTGAATATTCAACCGTCACCGGTGGTGGCGGCGTTCAGTTCACGAGGACCCAACTCGATCACACCGGAGATCCTCAAACCTGACTTGATCGCTCCAGGTGTCAACATCATAGCGGGATGGGCCGGTTCAGTGGGTCCCACGGGTTTAGCGGTGGACGCTCGTCGCGTTGGGTTCAACATAATTTCGGGAACCTCAATGTCTTGCCCACACGTGAGTGGACTCGCCGCGTTGATCAAAGCGGCTCACCCGGATTGGAGCCCCGCTGCAATACGGTCGGCCCTAATGACCACTGCATACATCGCATACAAAAACGGGCAGAAGCTGCAAGACATTGCCACCGGAAAACCATCCACGCCGTTTGATCATGGTGCCGGACACGTGGATCCCGTATCGGCCCTTAATCCAGGACTCGTCTACGACATGACCGTCGATGATTACTTAGCCTTCCTCTGCGCCTTAAACTACACCGCGTCGCAGATTAACACACTCGCCCGTCGGAACTTCACGTGCGATCCTAGCAAGAAATACAGCGTGACAGATCTCAATTACCCGTCTTTCGCCGTTCCTTTTCAATCGCCGCAGATTGGCGGTGGCGGTAGCAGTAATGGCGGTTCAACGGTGGTTAAATACACGCGAACTCTGACTAATGTGGGCTCAGCTGCAACGTATAAAGTGACCATTTCTTCGGAAAGCGAGTCGGTTAAGATCTTGGTTGAACCGGCAGCGTTGAGTTTCACTCAATTGAACGAGAAGAAATCGTATACGGTAACGTTCACCACCGCCGGTTCGGTGCCGTCCAATACGAACAGCTTTGGTCGGATCGAGTGGTCCGATGGGACCCACACTGTGGGTAGTCCGGTTGCATTCAGTTGGACATGATTGGGGAAAAAGAGGTACGCGTAATTTGCTTAATGTTAATTTTCTTAGTAAGTTGCGAATGCTCTGCCAGCAACCAATGTAGAGCTGGTCCTAGTGTTTGACTGTTGGTCTGTGAGGGGAAAAAACATGGGGAAAAGCACCAAGTCAAATGGGAATGTTTCTATTTTTAAGTGTACAGTGTCCTTGACTATATGAATGCCTAATCGATTTGGATTGTTAAAAGACCAAATATGTATAAATCTAATAGCTTCCTCGTTCTACTAGTTTTATTTTGCTTTCCCTAGCTTGCGAGTGCGACCTTCAATTAATATTTCTATGGTTGAGGAGGTTTCATTGGTGGGTAACTTCAACCTGGGTGACAATTTAGTTTCCATCTACATATAGTCCATGCTCCATACTAGGACTGAAGCCGTTTTGTTTTGTTAGGAACAATACTTGATTACTGATCGATCTGTGATCACTGACGGATGAGAAATAGCAAGTTTTTCATCACTGGCCAATAGTAAGATATTATCACGTTGTTGATATTGTGTTAATGAAAGGGAATTGTGTTATTGAAAGATTCTCCTTTCATCACTTGCTCTTTTATTTATTTCATTTATTAGGGGGTTCTCATATTTTATATACTTATTCGATTAATCTTTCTAGGCGCGTGTAGTTTTTTCATATGCACGGGATAATTACAAAACAAAGTCTTTGAGAATAACCTTGAAAGGGAGTGGTGAAAATTGAATTAAAGACCTCTTACTAGGTGAAAAGCTTAGGACTATTAAATCTACCTATAGGGATATTTAAACTTAATTTCCCCATCCAAAAAGGAAAATGAAAAAAAAACCTAAGATGCCTCTTATGAGACAGTCCATCCAATCATCAAATTATTGTATTGCCAATAATCTAAGAAGCACGGATACGGACACGCGATACAGTTACGTCATCGAACAATTGTATTACCAATAATCTAAGAAGCACGGACTACGGACATGTGATACAGTTACGACACGACATGAATACGCCAACACAGCAAATCCTCAAAATCTAGGACACGACACAGCGAGGACACGTTATTAATTAAATGCATATTTTATGCATATAACTAGATAATATCATATACCTTTACATCCATAATTCAAAATGTATCTTTTGTATTGTTTCGGGAAACCCTAGTGAAGTTATTCATTGATAAAATATGACAAAAAGGAAAAGAAAGAAGATTAAAAAGACAAAAAAGATGAAAAGAGAGATGTGTCGTATCGGAGGTGTGTCGGATGAGTGTCGTATCCGATACGTGTCCAATACAGACGTGGCCCCTCTAGAAAAGTGCCAATGCTTCCTAGCTGGCAATAATTAATCATAAATCTTCTAGTGTCACTTTCTTTAGTTAGTACAATTTAACTGGATTAGCACATTCAACCATAACAGCTTACCAAGAAAAGAAAAGGATGGGGCAAGTGTGGTAAAGAGAGATGTGTTGTATCGGAGGTGTGTCGAATAAGTGTCGTATTCGATACATATCTAATAAGGACATGGCCTCTTTAGAGAAGTGTCCATGCTTCCTAGCTAGCGATAATTAATCATAAATCTTCTATGTCACTATCTTTAGTTAGTACAGTTTTAACTGGATTAGCACATTCAACCATGACAGCTTACCAAGAAAAGAAAAGGACGGGGCAAGTGTGGTACTTGGAGCTCGGCCCTCCAAACAAGTTTTTAGGATTCAAGGTTTCCCGGGGGGTTGAGGTATGCCTTAACCTAAGGTTTAGGTCCTTGTGCTTGGCACATGTGTGGGGACGCTCACACAGCGCTGCGAGGACACCACTCCTCTCCCATCAACGTTTTTTTCACGCACCAAAAAAATAAATAAATAAATAAATAAAGAATTATTGCAAATTATCCAAGAAATGAGTGCATTGGTTTGCCTACTGAAAGAATATTGCAGTTTCCAATTCCAGCATCTAGTTAGTAGTAACCATGGATTTATGATCCTCAATAAGAACTCCATCTGGATGATTGGGCGTATCAGTACTGGAAACGAGAGAGAGAGAGGTATAATGGCCTCCAAGTGAGTGTCTATAATCAGATTCGTGATATTGATATCCCAAGCAAGGGTAAGACCTTGCCTAAATCCCCCAAATCGTGATTGCAACCAACCAACCAACCAAATTGCACATAAACGCTTCAGGCCTTCAGCCTTGAGCCAAGTACCAGCTTCATATCTAATTAGCCCTCCTACAGCAACAGGGCCTCAGCTAGTACAAAGGCTTCCATCCGTATTTAATTTAGCAAAGAGGAGGACTACTGCAACCCTCAACTTTATTTGTAAATCTCATTTTTTTTTTTTTTTTCAAGGTTTTATAAAAAATATAAAAACGTTTTATGAAAAGTGGCTGTTTTGTCAACTAAAAAACATTATTTTAAAATGCTAGATTTTTTTTTTTTCTTTTTTGGTGGCTAAAACCAAAGAAATGCTAGATGACACAATCTATATATCTATATATATATATATATATATACTAAAACAGAGGAAATGCCTCCCTTTGGTGCCACGTGTCCGTTTGTGAACAGTTGGGGAAAAAGGTAAAATTACCTTTTAGTGATCATTGTTCAATCTAATGCCAAAAAAGGACAATCTGTATCAACTTGCTACAAATTACCTGTATACTTACATCAAAATAACTATCAGTTTTCTTTTTTTCGTATTAAGTTGAGAAAGAATCACTAAAAAGTAATTTTCCCAAAAAGATATGACTTTTGGAGAAATTACTTTTTAGTAATCAATTTTCAACTTAATGCCAAAGAAAGAATATTCTCTGCCAACTTGCTACACATTGACTATATACATACTTCAAAAGGACTACTAATGTTTCATGTTTGGTATTAAGTTGAGAAGTGATCACCAAAAGGTAAATTGTCTAATTTTTCTATTTTTTGGTTTTCACTGCTCTTTTTCATGCTCTTTTTTCACGTGGTATAAGTAGGTTGACGCTTGGTGTACCCTGCATATCTTTTTGTTTTTATGTAGGAAAATCGAAAAACCTATATTATACAATGTTCAACCCAAACTTAGTAGATTATATCATATTTCTTCGTTTTTTTTATGTCTATTTATCTCATTTCCCAAAAGTTAAACGTATAAAATTATAAATATTTATAATCAGAAAGGGAGTCAAATAAAGGCAATAATGATTAAAAAAGAAAATGCGACACATTGGAATATGTATTAACATATCAAATTGCTTAGAAAACTATAAAAATGCTTTCAAAATTGTGCAAATACACTTTTGCCAAACAAGGAGTATCTCAAACTGTTAGATCCAAACTAATTTACATGGTGCACAAATCATTCTCAAGTCCATGCATTCGATAGTAGAGGAGCGAAGACACGAACTCAAGATTTATGATTTTGGAGCCGCGGTTCTTTACCATCTGAACTATCAAACGGGTGTATATTATATATATATATATATATATATATAATTTATATTGTTCACAATATTTATATTTATAGACCTCACCCGTGCGTTGCAAGGGTTATAAAAAATAAATGATATTGTCTGTCAACTTGCTACAAATTGACTTGATAAGTGCTTCAAAAGGACTACTAACTTTCTTTGTTTGGTATCAAGCTGGGAAGTGGTCACCAAAAGATAAATTCCTCACCTTCTTTTTCTTTTCTTTTTTCTTTTTTCTTTTTTTTTTATATTACTTGCTCTTTCTTATATGGTGGAGGTACTTTAACGTTTGGTGTTCACTACATATCTCTTTGTTTTTATGTGAGAGGAATAGAAAACCCACACTATACAATGTTCAACCCAAACTTAATAAACTGTAATATATTTTTCTGTTTTCTTTATGCTTATTCATTTCCCATCCTAAAAATTAAACGTATAAAACTATAAATAGTCATAATTAAAAAGAAAGACAAATAGAGAAAATGAGGATTAAAAAAGAAAACACAATCCGCTAGAATCTTCAGATTCTCCTGATTTGCTTCTGACATGAATAAAAAAATATATATATATATTTGAATCAAAATTCTTCCCATATGGTTAATTACATAAAGTTGAAAAGATTTATACTTTCTCTTATTTTCTTCTTCTTCTGGCTTTTTTTCCTATTCTCTTTCTTAGTCTAGACTTTTCTCTCATCTTTTTATGATCTAATTTCAAACATATTTTTGATATTTTTCCCCATGATTTTTCACTCTTTGTGAAACCCACTCGAAACTTCATGAAAGGTCAAGACTTATCATTGTCATGCATTTTACAATCTCCACCGTCGGATTTCGAGACACCTTCAACGGTTATATTTGCTTTGGTATATACCAATATGTTAAAACCATGATTGTGGGATAGACTAGGCTTTAGAGAATTTTAATATTTTTCCACCAAATATCATAACGTATCAGTTCCTTCATTTTTTTTACAAGTTTCCACTATTAAATTAATTGTTTTTCAAAATAATTTATCTTTTCGAGAATATAATTAAATTTTGTGTAATACATTATGCTAACATTACACCAACGATTATTTTGATTAAATTATTTTATTTATTTTTGTCTATATCTTTTCAATTTAATTGACATATTATATTAACAAATATATTTTACTATTTTAGAGAATAATAGTTTTGTTAAAATTTTAATTTGTTAATAATATTATTTGTTATAAATTAATCCGTGCGTCGCACGGGTTCTAAAGCTAGTGGTTTTTATAAGGGGAAGGCAACTTGGAAGTCCTGGAAACTTCATGATTAAGGTCAAAATTTTCTCACAAATGCAATGAATGAATGGAATAGAACGAACGATATCATGGTCAAGCCGCCCATAAATAGCTTTGCCATAGGGGCAATGAGAGAGTGGAATAGAACGAAAATGATGTCATGGTCAAGCTGCTCATAAATAGGTTTGGTCACTGGTAGGAAACTAGCCTATTTATGAGCTTGTTCCATCGAGGTCGAGATTTCTCCACAAAGAGTTTCCTACCAAATCACAATCTAGCTAGGCCAGTGAAATTCCACACCAACCACGGGGAAAGTGCTCACTGAATTGAGGCACAATACGTGACGGGGAGAAATCTCATACTCCCTCCCTTTTCTATGAATGTGAAACCTTCATTCTTGAAGAGCATGATCCAGCCCTTGGATTGGCAATTGTGTAGCCACCATTTTGCCATTGGATCAATAGCGAAGCGAGGGGGGGCCTTTGGGGGCACGTGCCCTCACTAGTCTCAAATAATTTTTTTTTTTTGGATAAATTATTATTTGAGAACTATTTACCAATATAATACTAAAAAAAGAAAGATGGTAATTATTTTTAAGCACATATAAAGTTCATTCGTAATAAATTGATACAAAAAATCCTTTTCTGATATTACATTGGAAAATGATTAATAAAAGGTAATTTGCTTAGAAAAAGTCTAAAACTTTCTGTTCTCTTTATAGGATTATAGCACGGTACCCTATTAAAGATGACTTCTTTCTCTACCCTGCAATGGACGATAGTAGCACTTCCATAAGAATATGAGATTAGAAAGTTGTACAATGCAAGGGTCGAGTTAGGCTATTAGTTCAGGAGAAAAGGCCTCAGACACATGGACACGAATCTAATAAAATATCAAACAGGTGGTAGACAAGTGTCATCTCATACGAGACAGTGAGCCGTCTATCATTACTAATAATTATAAATAATAATGACAGGGAGTCATGTCATGAGATGCACCTATAATGAAAACATTTTACCTTGTTAATTAGCATCATATATAAGCGTTGTTGTCCGATTGATTGATACCAATTAACTGCGTCCCTTGCCAGTTACGAAGGAGCAATTAAGCCTCCCCGAAGGCAAGTAGGCTATGCCTCGACCAAACTTTAAGACGAGGCAAGGTGAGAATGTTTGGAAAAAGGGATTCCCACCTAGAAATTATCGGGAAACTAAATGCGGAGAATTTGATTTGCATAATCTCTCTTGGGTTTTTATTTTTTTATTTTTTGGATAAGTGATTTGCATAATCTCTCTTGGGTTTTTTTTTTTAATTTTTTTATTTTTTGGATAAGTGATTTGCATAATCTCCCCTTGGTGTATCCTTAAAAAAAAATATAATTGGAAAAATGATCAACACGTATCTAAATTTACTCTATTCCCACATAAGATAAAGCCCTTCTCTAAAAATTGAGGGTATTAAGAGTAGTACGTTAGCATAGCAGAGAGTTCCATGCCTCTTAAACTCGCCTAAACTTTTAAAGTGTAGCATTCCTATACATCTTATGTAACATTTCATCACCTCTATTCAGTTATGTCGATGTTTGATATTGTAATTTTTCTCTCCTCCTCATTTTCTTATAGCAATAATAATTGTTAGAACACCACTTGACCCCAAAAGTTTAAGTTATTATGAAATAGGTCAACAATGTATATCAAATTAATGAGTTAAATTGAGTTGAACCAATAAACGGTATGAAAGGATAAATGAATAGAGGGAGAAGGTGTAGAGACTTGAAATCAAGACTTCCTAGAGACCAGTACTCTGATACCAAATTAAAATACCAGCTTAACACCAAAAGTTTAAATTCTTAGGAATTGGGTTAATAATATACACCAAACTAATAACAATAACAATACTGCGTAACAAACAAAATCAAGACCTCCCTTAGAAAATAGAGAGACATGCCATTAGGCATATTGACTACTGCCTCATTAATACTTAAAAAGTCAGAATTACCAGCTACCACAATTTTTTTTTTTATTTTTTACTTTTAGCAGTAAGTTAGATTTCTTGTAATTTTTGGTAAAATGACTTCTGGATTCCTTAGACCAGCCATTCCTATACTTTCTCTCATCCATCTTGTCTAGAAGAAACAATACAGGATTGAATCACCTGCCTGGGAACCCGATCAAAAGGAAAATAATATCGTAAGACGTGTTTTCGGCTGGAGCTTACTCCTCGTAGAAGACTGACACGTGCATGACTCGTGGCAAACTAACAATGAAGGAGGAAATGCCATATATACGAAACCAAGAATTTAAAGATCAAGCCAAAAGCATTCCCTCTATAGAGAGATAGAAAAAGCAAAAGAAGGAAAGATGGAACAGAGTGGAGAGCAAATGGGAAGGAAGGGAGAGAGTGAGCAGAAGGGAAAGTTAGATGGGCTTCCATTAGAGACCAGTCCCTATACCCAGTACTCTGATTTGGAGGACTACAAGCGTCAAGGCTATGGCACAGAAGGTCATCTCCAACCAAAGACCGGCCGTGGTGCTGGCTCCACCGACGCCCCCACTCTTTCCGGTGCTGCCGTCTCAACTGATGCCAAGGCTTCCGCCGTTGATGCCGTCAACCGCAAAGGGGTCCCCTAAATTTCATTTATTTGTTTTTTTATTTGTTTGAGAGTGTGTTTTTAAGTGTTTGTGACCAAATAAATCCTTAGGTGTGATAGTGCTTATGGGTTTAATGCTAGGAATGGATTTTGTGAGATGACCAATCTGGTCCAGTTATGTTTGAAATATACTAATGGCACCTTTGTTGGAATCAAAATAGAACTGAGATTTCAATGCTTCATTCTAATTTTTTCGATTCCTTTTAAGTTTCCAACCTAAAAGCTTAAACTTTTAAGTGGAGGGTCCTAAACAGGTATACGAAGATATGGTTAACTCAATATTTAATTAAGGTGGGATGTGAAACTTTCCAATACTCTCTCTCATGTGTAGCCTAAAAAGATTCAAATGACTTGTCACATGAACAATAAATACAGGATCACGAATGAAACGGGTCTAGGAATGACATATTTTGATACCATGTTAAATTTTTAATTTAAAAGCCTAAATAGAGGACCCAAACAGGTATATGAAGACATGTTTAACTCGATATTTAATCCCACATGACATGTTTAACTCGATATTTAATCGATGTGGGATGTGAAACTTCCCAACAGAGAAAACAAAATCATTCTAATCTATTCGATTCTCTCAATTCTGATAAAACAAAATCGTTCCGTTCCGTTCTTCCGATTCAACAAATGAGCCGTGAATGTGGTATTGATGAGTTTATTATATGCAATGTTCGGACTGGATTATGAATGAATCATATCTGACTTATATCCAAATAAGATCTCTTGGGTGGGGCCAAGGATGGCCTTGTTCAGGCCCTTTTATAAAAGGCCTGAATTAGGTCTTTTTTTGGACCAAGCCCAATCCAATTGTTTTTAGAATAATGTTGGGCCGAGCGGACTGTACTAGTTTTCTATTGTTTAGTAATTTCAAATTTCATTCATGCTGGGACGAGCCCAGTTTTACCATTGTCGTAATGTTATATAGCTCTGCGGAATTACAGATTCGTCTGCTACAGGCAAATAATTAAGGTTCAATACGTTTGGCTATTAACTTCTTAATAAATAATTGCTAACTTAACTAAGAATGACTACTAACTATAATTATTTGCCTGCAGCCAGACCAATCTGTAATTCCCTTCCCGTTTTTGTTCGACTTTGACGGATATTGGCCTTCTACAAGAAGAGGTGAGGTTTTGGAATTTCAAATCTCATGGGTACTGGCCTTCTAGCGAGAAGTGAGGCTTTTTAATTTTTAATTTCAAATTTTAACAAGGGTGTGATTTTGCAAGTGTCTTATAAGTTGGATAAGTTAAAAGAGTTTAAAAAGCCTTAGCATTTTTTTTCAACGGCTTATTGCGCACAAATATTCAGGAGTATTTAATATAAAAAAAATGTTAGTTTTAGGTTAATGTTTTTGAAGCTCCTTTAACAACTTCCAAAAGAATTTTATGATGTGGCATGACAACTAGGGGTGCAAAATAGTTTGGGTAGACCCGAGAATCAGATCGTTAACAGTCCGGTTCTTAGGAAAATTTTTTAAGAACCGATGAATTTGGTCTAGTTCACGATTTAGGAGGTTTTAGAACTGATTCGGACCGAATTCCAAAATTACGAAAAAGAATTAAATAAATAAATATATGATTATATATATAATTATATGTTAATATTAATATATTATACTCTATATATAAGTATTATTGAATAAATAATAATACTTTCAATAAAGTTATTATTTTGTACACAAAAAAAAAAAAAAAAAAAAAACCGAGAACTAGACCCTTTTTGTCAGTCTAGTCTAATACAACTTTTGGTTCGATTCCGGTTCAATTTTTGAGATCCAAATTAATTCGGTCTGGTCCAAATGTACCCCTAGCCCTGGACCAGCTCGGACCGATTTGCACTCGTAATGAAAACAAAGTTGGAGTAGTGGGATTAATATACTACGACAAGGCATACCTATACAGTATTAATCTCTATCTGTTTTTACGTTACATTATGGGCCTCTTTTGGGGGCTGTTAAGAGAAGTCGAGACATTTTGCTCCAACTTTTATAGTCCTCCCCCGGTTAACCTCCCAGACACAACTACACGAGGGTCCCCTAGCTTGAGGAAAGATGGCAGCATCCAGCATAATTATGACTAACCAAAACCAGAATTTACCATAGATAGACAAGGTTTGCATGGGTTTAATCATTGTAAGTAGAGGTGCTATATTGATTACGGTACTTTTTGAGGCAAGCGAGGGGAGCACAAATTAGACTTTATGTGGCATGCTTCATGAAATGAAATGAGCACAGCCAAATAGTTGATCATGAGTGGAGTTTTCTGTTTAGCTGTATTTTAGGTACGTGGTGGGGTGCTGGATTTTTGTACCTTGGCATCGCCGTCCTCCTTGTGGCGTGGAGGCCTCTGCGTACGTGATTCATGATCGACATGTATATGGGTGCTCTCTCTCATATCTCATCTTATCACTTCAGATGATACAAAGATTATTAGACCTATACTGGCACTATCAGGCATGATTTCTTTAACTATTTATGTCCATAAAAGCTTATAATTAAAATCATGCCACTTTCATGGCCTCCTCACATTAAGCCTTTCTTTACGAAAGGCAATCCAGGGAAAGCCACTATTTGGTCTGTTAACATGGGTAATTTGGTTTTACTAAGGGTTTGGAGAGAATTAGGGGAAATCGAAATGAAATGAAATGAAATGAGATTTCAATGGTGAACGCAACCGCTCATTATTAAAATCTCATTCCATTCTATTCCGAATTCCCCTCCTACTATTATTACGGAAGTTCAAGCTATTAGATTCATATTTGAAATGGCTAAGAATTGAAGTTACAAGCTCCATTCATACAATTGGAGACGGATTCTTTAGTGTCATTTCATGATGTTGGTAAGTAGAAGATTCATTCTTTATGGCACAAAACTCAGCTGAGGGACTGCCTATAGGCTACTAATTAAAGAAATTGGGCATGCAAGTTGAAGCAAAACTCAGATAGTTCAAAA
Source organism: Liquidambar formosana (assembly GCA_039720395.1). Classification (NCBI taxonomy): domain Eukaryota; kingdom Viridiplantae; phylum Streptophyta; class Magnoliopsida; order Saxifragales; family Altingiaceae; genus Liquidambar; species Liquidambar formosana. The sequence goes on along the minus strand of JBBPBK010000395.1, from coordinate 85,642 downwards.
TTGTTGAAAGAATAACACGCACTTATGACACATAAACATGTGTCCATTATAAGATAATGGGAGGCCGGGGTTCAGATATTAGCTAGTCCCGTGTTTTATTTTCATGTGTCCAATTGTCTGCAATGTTTGATAACAATAACGGACCGTCATGCATTGAATGCTCAATGAACTTGTATTCCAGGTACTAAAAAAAAAATGCCAATGTATTCAATGTCCAAGAACTGTATGTATAGTACTCTGCCAGATTGGTGAAGGCAAAAAAAAAAAAAAAGAAAAAAAAAAAAGGAAGAAACATACAAAAGGGACATCTCAGTCACATTCTATCACTCACAAGCCGTCCATGAAAAAAACCACACAAAATCACAACCTACCTCTCTAAGAATCAAACTCACCGTCGACCAATTTCGACCCTACGTCCATACATATAAATGAAAACCTTACCGACCCTCCTCTCTCATCTCCATTATTTTTAGTGCATCTCCAAGGAAAACTGTCACTCCACTAGAGAATAAATAACCCTTGGTGGACAGCAAGCTCAAAGTTTCAACAGGAGAATCTCTTACAAGCAGATAGATAGCCGAACAAAGCTGTCAATGTAAGGTATGTCACTATGACTTGTCTTTGCATTCCATTTCTTTCTATCTTTCCTTCGTTTGTTTTTTTTTCAAATTTCAACCACAAAATATATAAATTTTCATATAGCTTGGTTGATATGGATAACGTATAAGCAAAAAAGACTGTCCCCACTACCCCACCCACTTGGGCACGTACCCACATCATGTCCACAAATAATAATTTTTGAAAGCGAGAGTTCAGACGTACTCGGGTTATAGCCGGCCCGGTATCTACAGTTTTCTTTACACCCAAACAAGAAACGAAACGAAAACACCCATTTGGGTCGCCTGCACTGACGACTCCATTTACATTCTTCTTTTTTTTAATTGCTTTTTTTTTCCACCAGGCCAGTTGCTTTACTTCTTTTTACTCCACATGTCTCTCTCTCTCTCTCTCTCATATTCAAATATCTTCTTCTTTATTCCTTTCTATAAATCCCACTCTCCTTTTTCTTCTTTCTTCACAGGAGAATTCAAATTGAACTGTTTTTTAGCCAAACTATAGCTTTTTAGCATTAAAGATGGCTAGAAGCTGTGTTGATGAAAGATGGGGAAATCCAAATGCTGAAGAACAGGAGGAAGAAGAGGAAGCATTATCACTCTGTGATCTTCCAGTTAATTTGATAAGCGAAGAGAAACAATCAAGGAATGAAGAAGCCAAATCTTGCAAAACCGAAGAAGATTTTGATTTCGGTTCGTGGGGTGGTTCTCTTTTGACGGCCGAATCAGAAATGTGTGCAGCTGATGAAGTGTTCTTCCAAGGCCAAATTCTGCCATTACGCCTCTCTGTGAGTTCAGACAGCGGTTTGTATCCCGGGTCACGGCATGATAGCCGCAACGCAAGCAGGTGCAATTCGAGGTCCGAGTCCATGGACCATCGTTGCTCGAGTGGGTTCAGTGGGATTAGCAGCAGGAGTAGCAGTATCAGAAGTCACCACTCGTCAAGCAGCAGTAGCACCGCCACACCAACAACAACAAAGTACAAGCCCAGAGTCCGAAACCAGTTTCACACCCACCCGAGTCCCAAACCCCAAATAAGGGTTTCCGGCCTAAGACATGGACATGTCAGCAGCTGCAACCGGAAATCCACTATGTGGGAATTTTTCCGGCTGGGATTGGTACGTACACCTGAGATCGAATTGCAAGATCTCAGGCTACGTACCAGCAATGCTACCAGCAATAAGAATTTTGGTAGCCGCAATAGCAATAGTAGTAGTAACAGCAGTGGGAGTTTCAGGCACAGAAAGAACATTCGCGGCAGTAATGATGCCGAAAAGAGCAATTATGACGCCAACACGAAGAAGAACAAGAAACAGAGATTCTTCACAAAAGAAAATACGTTTTTGAGTAGCTGCAAGTGTTCAGCTGGCGCAGTGGAAACAGTTTCATCAAGGTTTGTCATTATGAAAAGCGTTGCTTGTAGTGGAACTGGTGGCGGCAATGATGAAAGCGAAACACATGCCATAAAAGAGAAACTGCAACAGATGAAGATGCAGAAGAGACAGCAGCAGGGAAAGCAGGCCATGTCTCGTCATCGAACGTTTGAATGGTTAAAGGAGCTTTCCCTCGAAGGGGACCTGGATCAAGCTTAGAATTCAACAAGCATGCTAGCTCGCATGCGCCCTTTTTTAATTTTTTTTCTTTTTAATTTTTTAAATTATCTTTTTGTTTTTTTGCTTTATTTGGTTTAATTTAAATTAGATTATAATATTGGTGTCTAAGCTCATATATCAAGAACTTCATTTATGGGAGATTCGGGTACGTGGTTAACACTTATGCATCTATATACGGGATGGACTACTTGATCAAAAAAATTTATACTCCCTCACTTTCATAGTGTCCTTTTTGAAAAAAACACGTTTTTTAATGAAATCTTTTTAAATATTTTCACATCAATGCATATATTTTGAAATTCCAATTTTACTGTCAAGTTCATAAAACATTAGAAAGAAAAAAATTTAAAAAAAAATCTTTTTAAGGGTATTTTAAGAAATGAGTAAAAAAGGTACATTGACTTTTGAAATGGGATACTTATTTTGAAACATCCCAAAAAGGAAAGTAGGATACTTATTATAAAACGAATAGAGTATATAAGATAGACTTATTTTCACACCCTTATAATAAATCCACTTATAATAAATCCACACCTCTCCGTGAGTAAAAGTAGGGAGCAGTATATGAAAATTAAATAAGAAATCAGAGTGGTGCAGATTTGGCAAGAAATTGTGTGAAAATAGTCCCATCCATACATACATATATATATATATATATATATATAAATAATATTTATACATATAGGGTGAAGAATTCAGTATAAACATTTTTGTATGAAATTTTTTACTTAGTCTTTTCACTTATGTCGGCAATTATATATCTTCACGCCAGCTTATCTAAAAACCATTGGAAAGAAAAAAAAAAAAAAAAAAAAAAAAAAAAGGACAGACATAGGACTCTTGTAAAATATTTTGGACAAAAGTATTGTATCTGATCCCGATCTCGATTTGTATATATATAGTTTTGATCTTTTATTATGGAAATTTAATCTCAATTATTTATTTTAAATTTAACGGGTAACATTTAGTTGGTTCTATATGGATTATCGGGCATCCAGTAATTTAATTATTAGATTAAAAATAAATAGTAGAAATTAAAATTCCGCATGGAACTTTCATCAGGATCTCTTATGAGATACAGTATGGTGATTCTATATGTGTACAACATTTTGTGTGTGTGTGTATATATATATATATATACAGAATAAATATTGTAGAATGTGAGTAAATTAATGATAGAAGAGTGGGAGGCTGATGAGTGGATATGATGAACAGAGGTGGAGAGGTGTTGGTGGAGGTGCTTGTCATGATTAAAGTGTGAACTTTGTTGCCTTTAGCTGTGTGGGTGGTGTGAACCATGGGGGTGTGAAAATGGCATTTCGTGATGCCACAAGGCGCATGAGAGAGAGAGAGGGTGGCTTAAAAGGTGGTTGATCGAATAAATGAATGGGGGTAGCAGTTTGGAAAAGACGGAAGGGATGGGTCCGAGTCCATTGGAAGAAAATGATTGATTGTTTTTTATGGCCTCATAATTTCAAGTGTATCTTTTGCCTAGTCGCGCGTTGCTCCGCATGTCTCCCTCAAGGCCTCATGCATGCTTTAACCCAAATGCAATGTATGTTATTATGTTTGATTAATATTTATCAATTTATTTATAGAAATTGTTTTTTTTTTTTTTTTTTTTTTGGTCCCAAGCAACGAGATATCTAAACTGTCAAAATCCGACTAATTTTCGGTTAGTAACTTTGATTAGTGGTTAACCAAAAAAGATTAGCTGATTTTAAATCCTAAATGTCTGAGTTTATAGCTTATCCTTTTGCTGTCAGGGCAATTCTTATTGGTTAAAGAAATGTTAATTGATCCCATCATTTATATAAATTAAAGACATGGCCAAAATTTAACAAAAGGGTCTTTTTCTCTTCTTCATGATAAGTGAGAATATTGTAAGCAAAAGAACAAAGAATACAAACAAGGCAAAAGCCTCCGCAGCACAAGACAGCGGAACGAGAAAATTACAAAATCAAAACATTGAAATTGAGGTCCCATTTATTGATCATTTAATTCAGTAAAGAGTATATTTCTAGGGTTGTCATCAATTCCCTCATAGCTAGAAGCCTTCATTCTCACATAACCCAAGCAAATTCATCTAATTAACCAGCAGGTTTAACCAGTCCTTAAGCACATCATGAGGGAGAAGGGAATTTGTGCAAAGTACCAGTACGTTGAGATAGAGGAAGAGAGCTGTTGAGAGAGAGAGAGAGAGAGAGAGAGAAGTTGAGGAGCCTAACACATCAAGCACATCATGACAAGCTAGGGCTGCAAACCAGCTAAGGGCCTAAGGTGAGTCGAATATTAGGCTAGGCCATTCTTGGTTAGGGGCGTTGTTAGGAGTTATATATCTATGGGACACCATGCTATAATAATTCTATAAAGTGGGAACTGAAAACTCTGGAGAACTTTTCTTTTTTTTTAGAAAAATTACTTTTTGGTAATCATTTACTAATGTAATACCAAAAAAGGATATTGTTTATCAATTTATTATAAATTGATTGGATATATGCTTCAAAATGACTACCAATCTCCTGGTTTAGGAATTATGTTGGGAAGTGGTTATCAAATAATAATTTCCTTCCCCCCCCAAAAAAAAAAAAAAAAATTACTTGGAGCAAGTGAGGGCATGTGCCTCCAAAGGCCCTCCCCTTGGCTCCGCCATTGTTCTTGATTCAATAAATTATAGAATTCAAAAATAAGATTGACTTGTTTATTGTGCAAGTGAGTTCGAACAGGCTTTTATCAAATCAAACTCATGTACTTCAATTATGTAATTATTTAAAATATTAATGGGTTTATTGAGTCAAATAGTATTATACTCCAGCTTGATTCAATAAATTAATAAAATTAGGATAAAAATAATGACTTAAGCTGGGCTCGTCTCTTATGAAATCAATCTCGAGGCAAGCCTGTGTTGTTTGGCTTTTACCTTATAACCCAGTCCCACACTAAGGTAGTGGTGACGACTGGTTGGGCCAGATTGAGATGGGTTTGAGGGGGGATAGCACATGAACCTGAAATTGGATAGGCCTAATAGTTCAGCTGATGTAAACCTATGCTAGGTACAGCTAGTTAAAGACCCTGCCCAAACAACAGACTGGGTCATCCTGTCCAGGGCTGTCCCCGCACTAATGCCAGTGGAATAGGAAATGTGAGAATGGAATTTGGAATGGCTTTATGAAAAACTGAACATAACAAATTTATGAAAAACAGAACACAGCAAATTTGGTACAGCTGTTTAATTCCATTTTAATTTAATTATCTCATCCAAATACATTATTTTCGAATGAATTGAGATGGGATTTCATTCTCACCTCTAATTTCAACCAACAAATAGGGCCAAAGAGGATTCCTAGTCAAATTGATGAAGGAGGCCTCTATTGGCACCTAAAGACTTGCTTTTCATCCCCTACTTATTTTACATTTTAAGATTTTATAAATAATATATAAGGTTTTCATAAAAATTAATTACGCTGTTTATTAGAAAACATTGTTTTGAACAATTTTTTGGTTTTTTTTTTTTTTTTTCCAAAATCTATTGTTTAAGTAGACTTTTTAGTCACTTATGAAGCTGAATTCTATAAATAGCAAAAAAAAAAAATCTACTTAAAAGATAGATTGTGGAAAAAATTTCTTCTAAAAAGTTGTTCAAAATGATATTTTTTAATAGAATACGAAATCAGTTTTTATGAAAATCTTCTATATTTTTCATATAACATTAAAGTATAAAATAAGTAGGAGATGAAAAGTAAGTTTTTGGGTACCAATAGAGGCCCCCATTGATGAAAAATGGAAAATCCATTTGGGTGCTCAAATGACAAATGTTGTAAATTCACTCAAGATTTAGTGCGTTAAGGTCCTCAAGGATAAAGTTGTCTCTTTCTCCCTCATTTCGGCCCATTTATAGACTTCAAGTTTATTGACACAGAGAAGGGCCAGTGTGTGGGCCGAATAGGCCCAATTAGCCTACTAAACTGAGCTATATTGCACTGCCTCCTAGTTCCGGATATTGCAACCACTTCAAGTGATCTCCTACCCCACTAATTTTAATTTTTAAAAGTTTTAGAAAAATATAAAAGGTTTTTGTGAAAAGTGGCTGCATAAACCACTAGAAAACATCATTTTGAATAACTTTTCAGAAAAAAGTTTTTCCAAAATTTATAGTTTAAGTAGGACTTTTTAGCCAAAAATGAAATAGGGATTATAAATTATCAAAAAGTCTACTTAAATGATAAATTTTGGAAAAAATTTCTCTTAGCAAAGTTGCTCAAAATAATGTTATCTAATGGACCATGCAGCCACTTTTCATAAAAATCTTTAACATTTTTCTTAAATCTTAAAAAAATTAAAATTAGTGGGGTGTGGAGATCACTTGAAGGGGTTGCAATATCCGGACCCCTGCCTCCCAAGCTCCCAACAAACAAGTGAAGGCTAGCAAAAATGGGAACCAAGGGAAGCTAAGATATTCTTGGTCACGTGCAGTGGAGGAGATAGGAAATTAGTCTTCCAAGTTCAACACTCAAGACTAATGATAAGTATTTTAGAAGAAAAAAAATTCTCATAAATAGATCACAATGAAATTTTGTTCTTTAACTTTGTATAGGGTGGAAAAATAATTATAATAAATTAAACTTACTAATTTTTTGGGTCAAAAAAATCGGCAAGAGGGTCAAAATAAATTTTTTTGAGGGGTTATTAAATAAAAATGGGTAGGGTCAAATTTTTAAATACTCCTAATTTAAGAGAAAAACTTATATGTAACTATGATACGACTGATATAGTATCACCAACTAATGAGAATGAAATAAAATATAATTATTAAATACTTTTTGACCCTATAATCTTATTTTCCTTCATTTTTATTAGCCCGTGATACAAAAAGGCCGTGTCACAGTTACATGGAAAACTCATTCATAATTTAACTCGGGAAAAAAGATCAAAAAGAAAAAAGGTCAGGGGGGTCAATTGCAGGGGCGGAGTTAGGATTTATTTCCAAGGGGGGCACTATGCTATGATTCTGTGAAGTGGGAATTAGGAACTAAGTGCCCTAGAAAGCATTTTTTTGAAAAATATTACTTTTTAGTAATTATTTTTCAATTTAATACCAAAAAAAAGATTTTTTTTGTCAACTTATTACAAATTGATTGTAAATATACTTTAAAATGACTACTATTTTTTCTTTTTGGCATTATGTTGAGAAATAGTCATCAAATAGTAATATCTCTCCCCCCCAAAAAAAAAAAAAAAAAAAAAAACTTGGTGAGAGGGGGGGTGGAGGTGCCCCTAAAGGCAGAGACGGACCTACAACTGGGCCTAGGGGGGCCATGGCCACCCCAAGGTTGGAAAATTTCCATTTTCTATTGAGGGAATGGCTATTGCAACCCCTCATTCTTATCACCCCACCCCCCACCCTTTAGGTTTTTAAGGTTTTATGCAAAATATAAAAAGTTTTTATGAAAACTGGTCATGATGTCCACTAGAAAACATCATTTTGAACAACTTTGTAGAAGAAAGTTTTTCCTAAATCTATCATTTAAATATACTTTTTAACCATTTATAACCTTTATTTCATTTTTTGCCAAAATGTCTACCTAAACGGTAGATTTTGGAAAAACTTTCTCATACAAAGTTGTTTAAAATGATGTTTTCTAGTGGACCGAGTGACCGGTTTTTGCAAAAACCTTTCATATTTTTCATAAAATCTTAAAAACTAAAAAGAAAGGGGTAGGGTTATAAGAATGGGGGCTTGCAATTGCCGTTCCCTTTCTATGATGTACTAGTGGTTCCACTGTCCACCCACTTCTACAAGATTTAATTTCTCTAGGTAGCTAGGCTGGCACAATGGACCAATGGTCCCTCCCAATCAGCACAGTAGTCCCTTTGTCAAATAAACAACTTAATTATATGGTTATACCCAAAGGATAAAAGGTTAGAATAAATATACAAAAATGGTAAAACATCCAAAAAGTAATTAGACAAAATACAAACACCTTGCCCTATTATAATTGTCGCTCATTGCAATGTAGAGGATCCTTGCTCTTATTTGTTTAACATTTTGATATCTATTTATTTATTTATTTGAACCTTCTTCAAATTAATTGTTGCTCTAAATCCCCCTTTTTTTATTTTCCTTTTTTGTAATGGTTTTGAGAAGCATAACAAGGTCGAGTTGTTTACGGACTATACGATTCTCTTTCGATGTATTGATATAGTCTTTGATCTTGTTATGATTTTCTTTCTCGAATGGTAAGAATTTTTTGATTCATACTTTGGCCACCCCCAAGATAAAATCCTAGTTCCGTCCCTGCCTAAAGGCCTCCCCTGACTCCGCCCATGGTCAATTGCATCCCCCTCCTTCTACCCCTTGACTCCCTTGTGACCTGCTGATATATAGAAAAAGTAAAAATTATGCTATAATTCCCCCTAAACAGAAAAGTCAGAAAATCTGGATAGCCTTCTCTCTGCTGATGTAGCCTGCAGTTTTCTCTCACATTTGTAAAAACTCATCTTTCTATCCAAAGAATGATGAGTCACTGATGCTTGCATTGTTTTTTTATTTATTTATGTTTCTTTGTTCTTGTATAACTTAAGTGCACCTTGTATTATTTATTCATGGGATCCCTTTATATACACCAACTTCCCCCTTCCGATTACATCACACGGCTTCTCTACTTAATATTATTCTCACACATTGCAGGCAAACACTTGCAGGAGAAGCCAATTGTTACCCTGCTGCACTGAGGTCTGAGGAGTTCTCTTCAAATCTCTTCTAAGAGCATTGTCTACTTTTATGGGCAATACAGAGCTACGCCTCACTCGATAGGTCTTTTTTTATTTTCATTTTTTATTGTATGCTTTTATATTATGCCAATAGCAAGGCAAAGCTTCTCTATATTTATTGGATGGTCGAATTAAATTCAGACCATTCATGTTATGTGAGATCCACCAATTCATGTGAAATCTACCAAATATCGACTGTCCAGTTAACTGTCTTAATTTAACTGGATAGTCCAGTAAATGAAAAGATCTTAATCCCCCCATTTCTACCTTGACACAAACGAAAGTTTGGGCCCGGGTTGACATTGCAGGTTTGATAATCGAAGTCAACCTAGGTATCCTAGAACATTATTTTGCATGATTATTTATTCAATCTTATGTTATAAATCTATACTACCTATAAAAGGTTGAATGTCAGAAAAGTTTATGATTTTCACCAATATATCCTTATTTTATATTTTAAATACATTTCTACCTTTTATACACGGTACATTGATTAGAAGAAGAAATAGGAAAATAAAATATAGGGTGGCATTATTGCCAGAACCCAAAAGTATGCTTCCACGGCATTGTTTGGTAAATGGACTAGATTGCCCCTAAAACAAATCTCGCTTTTTCCAAAACATCAGCATCGAGTACAGCCTCAAATTTGAGTGTGTTCAAGAGAGGTGGGTTCTCGGTACAAGTTCTAGCCATCTAGGTAATGGATGTAATTCTGCTCCCCATGATTAGATGAAGAAGAAGAAGAAAGGGAGAAGCCATGGCTGACTCTTCCTCCAAAGAAATTAAATAAATGAAGAAAATATATATATTAGAAGAAGAAAGGGAGGTCAGAGAGAGCTTCAAAAGGACAAAAGCCTTCAACTATGGCAGAAAAGCAAGCCAAAAAAGCCTTCAGAAGATGGGAAATTTCAGTATCATTCTTTTTTCTTTTTCTTTTTCTTTTTTTATATTTTTTTGTGGGGGGGGGGGGGGGGTTGGGGGGGTTAAACAACGGCCCCAACTTCTTACGAACACGAATGGGGAAATTTCAGTATCTTTCTTCCTCTTAGATCACTACTCAATCGCTTCCCAACTACCCGTCCGAGAGGCTGATTCAATCTGGTGAAGATCATGACCACCGTGAGAACGATCGATTAGCACACCTAGGGCTTCGAGATTAGGGAAAGTGCCATACACGGCAATCTACCGTATTGTACAATATTGGTTGAAATTCCGGTGGTAGGAGATTGAGGATAGGAAGAAGGTGGTGAAACCGGTACAGGCATAGCCGTCAGGATCTAACTACCACAATTTTGGCAGGAGGGTTTTGAGGTTGGGTTTGTGTACTGTGACAATGCTAAAACCAAACACTGTTTGGTTGGTGAGAAAATGGGGTGAAAAGAAGAGACAAGTTTTGTTTTGCTCTTACGTTGACAACTTCTCCCACATCCCTTTCTCCTTTCGCCGGCGAGCTGCCAATAGCAGTCATAGCTCTCTCCATTTTGTGATATTTTCTCTCCTCTTATCTTTTAGGGGTAATTTTGTCCATTTAAAAAACATGCCTGTGGAAGTAAACTTTATTTCTCTGGCAATAGCAGCTCCCAAAATATAAAACACATAAAGATGAAATAAAAATATAAAACACATAAATATAAATAGGAATTAAAAGTATACTATAATTCTACCCTTATACACAGTACAGTACATTGATTGGAATAGGAAATAAGAATATAAAACACATAAATAGAAATAGAAATTCAAAGTATACTATAATTCATATATTTTAATTCGTAAAACCACATAAATAGAAAATCAAATTCGTATAAAACCCTTAATCTTAACATATATTTACATAATTCTGAATTCTACTTTCTCTATTAATAGCGGGATTCTAAATTCTTTTTTCTCCATTAACAACGTCTTGTATCTTGTTTGGTAAGTGTTTCTTTACAAAATGTGATAACTTTTTCTTAAAATAAATAAAATAAAATAGAAAAACAAAAACAAAAACAAAAAGTTACGTGCAACACACTTGTGCACCAACTAGTTATATCAAAAGTGTCCTCTACACAAATGGGTTTGGGTGGGTCAATGGGTTTGGTCAGAATTGATTAACCCTGAATCCCTGATTGCCCAAAACTGTGTAGATGGGTGCTTCAATTCAATGACAGATAGCTCATCCTTAACTTACACGGAGCAGCAGTTATTCTTGTTGTGGCTATGGGGTGTTTTTTTTTCTCTCTTCCTTTTTTTTTTTTTTTTTTTTTGTGTGGCTTAATCACACTTTTTACTCTTTTGAAGGGGTCTTCATTCCGAGTAATCGATAGAATAGAGTGAGTGCTGCCCTCTTAAAGGCCGCTGAAAATAGGCTACAAATTAAATGTTGTTGGCCGTCAAAAAGGCCAAAAAGTTTTTGTAGTATATGCGCAATCAGGCTCAAACCTTGTTCAAATGATTGTGCCCTTTTTAAACAAGGACATATTGATTTGGGCTCTTTTGTCTCGCCTTTGGAAAAACTACAAGGTGATTGGGTGGTGTCATGACAGGGTGTGGCTGCCTATGGGAGTGCCCTCATCCCCTTTCAATAATTTTTTTTTTCATTTTTTTTTATAAAAAAATAAGAAAATTATTTGGGTTTATAATTCAAGACACACTTCATGTCATCATATTTATTATATTAAATTTGTTTTTATACTTTATAATCTCTAATTTAGTTAGCAGTCAACACTAACAAAGGATTTTTGTCGAGCATTGTTGGAACTTGGAAGAAAGAAAATAATTTCTCTATCCCAATTTGTTTGCCTATATTTTTTTCATTTTGGAATGTTACAAAATGTTTGCTCATTTTCAAAAGATAGAAGTCAAAACAATTTATTATTTTCTTTCCAAAAAGACCCTGTATAATATTTAAAATTAAAATAATTATCATATCAAATAACATTCTCTCATAAGAGGGTAAAATAGGAGAATTAAATAAATTGCCTCAATATTGGTACTTTGTTAAATTGAGGCAAACAAATTAGAACGGAAGGAGTATGAAGTTTTGATTGACGCATATAATTAAATCAAGTTGCATTTCACCGTGAAATTTTGTGTACACGACTCTTAAGGAGTCCTCTATCTAGTGATAGAGTGCGTATCTTGGAATTTATGCCGTATTTCGTTTTTTTTCCAAACAAAAGATATTTCAAGTCATTAGGTCTAGAATATTCCATCAATAGTAGAAAGACCCATTAATACACCCACTTGGGCAATATCATAGTAACTTTCCTCTTCTTGATAGCATCCAAACAAAAAAGAGCACAAAAAATAAAATAGAAACAATAAAATGTCACTCTCCACTAATTCTCTTCTTTTGTTTTTTCTTTTTTTTGTCAACAGATAGGAATATATTGATAAAAGAACTCAGTACATGACAGAGGAACAATCCTCCACTAAGAACAGCTCTAGCCAATTGAGAGGAGTCTCTAACCATACTTTTAGGCTCTCTACCCCAAGAGCATACTTAGCAATAGCAGCCGCAAGCTCGATTACAATTTCTCGGAATTGAAACAAACTTAACAACATTCACTTCCCTAGCTAGGTGGAAAATATCAGTACACAAAACTTCCAAATCTACTACCATAGCACCCTTCTTCTGTAAGCATTTGATCACTGCCTGCGCATCTCCTTCCACCTCCAAGCTCTTGAACCCAGACTCTAAAGCCAAATTTAGACCTTCCCTCAATGCATAGGCTTCCACGACTTGAGCGAATAACGCAGCCTCTATTTTTTTTTGCAAAGCCTGCTAAAAGAGCCCCTTTCTCATCTCCAATTATAACCCCAATGCCCCCAATTTTATCTTTCTCCCTCTAGGCCCCATCAGCATTCATTTTAAAATTTGGAAAAACAAGAACTTGCCAACTGGTAGGTTGTTGGGACGAAGGAATTCTAATAGGTGCATCATTGTTACCTTCCAAATTATCATCTTGCATAGCATCTTTGTATTCATTTGCATCCTCTAAAGCCTTCCTTGAAACGTCTCTTGGCTCCCATTCAATCTTATTAAAAACTCTATCATTGCGAGCCTTCCAAATCCGCCGAAGAATAAAAGCCGCTTCCCTCTGGATCTCATCTCTTTCATTAGATTCCTTCCACTTTGTGCACAGGTTTTCCACCATTGCATGAATGAGAAGCCACCCACCAATCTGCTATCTATTTGAAGATGACTACTAAACCACGCTCCACTACTTCTCTAAAAGAGCTTTTTTCAGCAAAAGGTGACCCTAAGGTCCACTAATGAAAGAATACACTTCCCTTAATTCTAACTAATCACATTTAAATATGTTTAATTATTTGAAAGTGAAATCATTAATAAAACAACATTGTCGCCCCCATTATCTTAATGCCTGAAACAAAATGGCGTGAAAAGAACACTAATCTTGTAATAATAGTCCATTGTGGTATATATCATAGTCGAGAGGAGTTTTTATTTTTCATCTTGATCGACACCACTCCCTACAACGACAGCTTAAAACCTCTATCTATTCAAATCCAAACTCACCGAAGAACCAATTAGGGTAAGGCTCACAAATGGGATTTGTGGATTGACATTTGTGATCCAAATTGAGGGTATATTTAGTTAGTTTTTTTTTTCCCCCTCTCTCCGCATTGTACTATGATTTTTGAGAGAATTTCCCATTAGATGTGTAGGTATCTTTAAGTTTTCCAATCTTAATATTGAGCTAGAAGATAAAACCCAATGGGAGCTTTTTTTTTCTCTCTCGACATTGTACCATGCTTATTTTTTGGATTAATAAACTTGGTAAGGGTTTGCCTTAACTCTTACGTACCCTTTTAGTATGGGGTATTTTATTTTTTATTTTTTTAAAAAGGAAAATCAAAAAACGAATTAAATACCTTGCAATGCAGTTTAACACACCATCCAAATGCACGTTGACTATTGAGAAATCATTATGCATGTTAAAAACTAGAAACACATTGTTTGGAACAATAATTATAATTTATTATTAGTATTATTAATAATTTTTGTCTTATAGAAGAAGAAAAGATGGAGAAAGATAAGCACGTCACGTCACCATCCCGATGCGATCGGTGAAAAAAGGCAAGGGAATGGGGAGAAAAATGTCTGAAAGGGTAAGACCAAGCTCTCCATGATTTTCGAGGATTCATTTTTAAATTCATATATGTATATTATAAAATTTAAAAAATAAAAAAATAAAAAATAAAATAAAATAAAAACTCTGCTTAAGAATATGGCTGCTAACGGACATATCAATGCTAATTCCCATGAAAATGCAAGTCAAAATGGGCAAAATCAAGAAAGATACTGTAAACCAAAGTATGAACATTTCCATATGATTCTCAGATTCTCTTTTCCAAGAAAATTTCTGAGCACTTAAAGAGCTATTGGATTTTACGAATCAAACAGAAGGAAAATGCAAGTATTTGTTTTCCCATCCATGGAATTGTCACTCTTCTTTCCCTACAAAAAGTTAATGACTTCCTCCCTGGTCCCGGCCGGCGCCAAACCAAATATATTACTTGTTTATTTTATTCCCAAACTATTGCAAGAATTAAAAAAAAAGTCATAGCCACTAGATATACCATTGTTTGTTCTATTCCCAAATTTTCATTCAATTCAATTTTGGGCACCTTGTTTATATTGGAATTTTGTAAACATTATATGACTAAGCCCCAAATTATGAATCATGGTCCCAATCCAACCATGAACAGATTAATGAGATCGATAGGTGGGATACTACATTGGGCGCACTTGACTAACATAGAGTTCAAACCTTCATGAATACTTGTGAAAGCATTGTGCAATTGCAATACCATAACCCTACTATAAAAAATTTTCCAGTGAGAAGACACTTCAAAATATGCACTAATTTGCATCAATAAAGATAAAACTATAGTAGAGGATTACAAAAATATAAGATTTTTCACAGTTCACACAATAACAATTTAGTAGGTTTTTAAATGGTCAATAGGAGTATAGAGACCTCTAGACAGACATCGCTTATTCTGAATCAGTAAATATTTAGAACAAACTTGATTGGTGGCTACCCCAAGGAGAGAGTGAGAAGTTGGAACCCAATTTCTTCGTTTCTTGATCCGTAAATTGCAAGAATATTAGTGAATGTTCAGTTAGGATACTTGAGTCATTGGTCCTTATGTCTAATGGCATGTCCCATCCCAATAGACATATAGAGTTTATGGAGGTTTTGGTTTCGATTTCACGTAGATGTGTGTATATTTTTCTATTTTTTGGCAAAAAATAAAATAAAATAGTATAATTAACAGAATTTAATTACCCCTGAACAAGTCTGAGCTTAACCAAACATAACTAATCCAAGCTTAAGCATTCTAGTTGAACTCCTTAAACAATAATTTTTTTTAAAGTAGTACATTGAATCGGCTAGTTTTACACCCTCCGCAAGGGATTTGGATTTGGTGCAGTTTTGCACTTTAATTGCACCGTGCAATGGTCGTCGAATGAGCTACACTTTGCAAAGGGAACGCAATAACAACTAGGACTTAAGAGAAAAATTTGTCGTGTGAACTACACAACACCGTGAGCTACCAATAAAATAAATTTCAACCGTTTTTGCCTTCCCCTTACAATATGTCGTTCATCCAACATCCTCTACACAATGTAATTATAGTGCAAAATTGCACCAAATCCAAGTCCCTCTGCAAGGGGCAACAACAATGTTGGTGAAATTTGGGATACTGCACTGTTTATTTAATTTGTAACGAGGGCTGCAAAGCCTGCAAGATTGCAACTGCATTGGGTTGGCTCCTACTCCTGAGAAGCGCACACACAGATGACAGGTGTATCATGTAATGTGCGATGGTGTTGTGGCAAATACACGTCAGATGAACAAGAGGGTAGAAGCGCGCACACTGATGACAGGTGTATCATGCATTGTTTGATGGTGATGTGGCAAATACACGTCAGATGAACAAGATCCTCTTGACGAATCAATGGATAAGTTTCTCCGTCCACGTCACACCCCTACTCGTTCCTACCCTTGAAAGCCGTCTCATTGTACTGACACTCCTTTCGAGGGCCCGTATTCCGCCTTCGGCCTCTATTTCCATTCCCCTTCTATAATAACTTTATATTTGCTTTCCCGGTAAAATACCTACTTTTTCCCGGTAAAACCCTTCCCTCACGCCTTCAACTGTTCCCACTCATTTCCCCTCTCTCTCTCTCCTCCTTTAACGCGGAATTCCCACGTCTGGAATTTTTAATTCCCATCTTTAATCGAGAATACGGTTTACCTGCAAATCCACGTCCACCTCTCTCTCTCTCTCTCTCTCGACCTACAGGGACACAACCTATATATATATACATATAGAGGTAGAGAGAGAAAGTTGTATAGAGAGAGAGAGAGAGAGAGATGTTCGAATCGTGTTGCAGGCCGTTGGAGAGGTGCTTTGGAGGAGGAGGAGGGGGAGGGGGAAGTGGGGATGGGCTTTTGTGGCACATGGATTTGAAGCCTCACGCGTCGGGTGACTATTCGATCGCTGTAGTACAAGCGAACTCGGCTTTGGAAGACCAAGGGCAGGTGTTCACCTCGCCTTCCGCCACATACGTCGGCGTCTACGACGGCCACGGTGGTCCCGAGGCTTCTCGCTTCATCACCCACCACCTCTTCGCTTTCCTCCATAGTAATAATACTTATAAAAACCTTAGTGCTCTGTTGGGTTGCTGAGAAAATGCGAGAAAAGAAACGGAAATTAGAATTTTGTAATTTGTTTAATTCTTGTTCTTGGACTTGACTGAGCCTAGTTCAAGTATTGGGCTTAGTATACTCGCATAAACCCTAGTGCTCCGTTTGGTAGCTGAGAAAATGGGAGGAAAAAGAAGAAAATCGGAATTTTGAATTTCGGATTTTCGAATATTTTAGCTTCTCGTTCTCCAACTTAGCTGAGCCTAATTTAACTATTGGGCTTCGGTTCAGTCTCAAAAACCCTATTGCTCTGTTTGGTTGCTGAGAAAATGCGAGAAGAGGGAAGAAAATAGGAATTTTGAATTTTAGTTTCGTGTTCTCTGACTTCACTAAGCCTAATTCAACTATTGGGCTTCGTTTAGGTTAGTTTTTTTTGTCTTTTCCTGAATTTTCTCTACAACCCAACAGAGGGTAATCTTGCTTTTCCCTTCCAAATTCAATATCGATTAATAAAAGTTGCCATTGTTTCCTTGGAATAATCAGAGTTTGCGTCTGAACAAGGTGGATTGTCTGTGGATGTGCTAAGGAAGGCATTTGGTGCAACGGAAGAGGAATTCTTGCATTTGGTGAAGCAATCATGGCCGGCTCGGCCGCAGATCGCTTCGGTGGGTTCATGTTGTCTAGTTGGGGCGATCTCCAATGATGTATTGTACGTGGCGAATCTCGGCGACTCGAGGGCAGTTCTTGGCCGGAAAGTGTCTGAAGGGCGTATGAATTCGGTGGTGGTGGCAGAGCGGTTATCCACTGATCATAATGTTGGTGTGGAGGAGGTGAGGAAGGAGGTGGAGGCACTTCACCCTGACGATTCGCACGTTGTGGTGTATACTCGAGGAGTTTGGCGAATTAAGGGCATCATTCAGGTATCAGTTATATGGCTTCTTTTGCTTTCCATCATTTTCTATGAGCCAAGTTTTGATTCTCTTCTTAAATATTGATAGTTGAATTGTATTAGTGTTGTAAAATGAGTATTAGTGAAAAATGAATCAACAGATTAAGGGGATGTCGATGAGATTTGTATGAAATTCGATGTAGTTTATTATTGGGTGTGGTGAGCAGACTTCGTCGATATTCACAAGGTAGACAATTGAAATGCCACATGAGTAGACTTCGTCAATATTCATGGTGCGAGCAGACTTCGAATAGACTTGAAAATTTTGCATTGAGTTCATGTAAAGGATTGTAGTGTGTGTTTTTATTGGTTTTGTTATCTCCACGTCACTGGTATGATTTACATTGGAGCGCAAATTAGGATTTGACTGTTCGGTTTTTTGGAATGTCTGTGATCTGCTTTGACAGTGCCTTGTGTTGTTCTGGTGATGTTTGACTACGCATATTATGTAGGACTGCTTTGCTGGAAATTTGTATTTCAAATTAGAAGTTCTCTGGGTTTTGAATGCTTGGTTTTGCTTTAGTTGGTGAATTGGCTTTTGGGTTTATTCCAATTTGGATATCAAGGACTTAATTATGTTGTTTGATATAAGTATCATGGAGTTTAACATTTGGTGTAGATAGGAAGTCATCGGTGTCTTTTGTTATTCTGATGATCTTTACCATATGATTATGGTGTTCTTGGCAAATTATTCATCCTTCTTTTGGATTAAGCTTGTAGCCTTTCAGCCATATCAGGATTGGGCAGCTTCCATTGTTCTTGCTCTTTCAAATTCCAGTACGCATTTACACAGTTTATATGTTTTTCCCCTTTGAGAGTCACTTAAAGATGATGAATTTTGTAAAGAGGACGCTTTTTTCCTTTTAAACTCTCCTCTAGTAAATAACGCCCATGCACTCTTGCCATGATTAATCTTCTGTGAATCTTTTATTGCTGCAATCTTGCAGCATGCTTTGCTTAGATAATAAGAATTTGGTTAGAACTGTATGTTTTGTGATTTTTCTTTCTTTGAATTTTTCAGTATTTTAAGATAAAGTTGATTGTGAGAACCCAGTACATAGTACAAGAGATCATAGCTTCTCAAAATACATATACCTTTTTGTTTGAATCAATGGAATAATATTGAAATGTTTATTATGTAAAAATGTGATTTTCTTTTTGACAATTTGGTTTATCAGCTGAAAATTAATTTTTTTAAGTAATGGATTCTTACAATCGATTCTTCATAAAAATACAAGAAGGAAATAAAATCCCCTTATCTCTATCATTTTTTCTCTTTTAGTTTTTTGTTAATTATAAAGTCCCCATCTTCCATAATCATTTGCAAGTCAAATCTGTGCTTCAGAAATGGTTAAATATATTACAATTTCCTATTGATATTTGTCTATAGATTACATGTTCTGCCCTTTTGGCCACTCTATCATCCAGCTAGAATTTAGGTGTGATGCGGTCAGAGCATGACATGTGAGATGTGGGGGAATACTCGAAAAAGCATTGTTTAGTGACAATTGATCATAATGGGAGATGAGATGATTATCTATATATGATCCTTCCAAAGTCCATCCTAACTTTTGCTATGTCATCTGGTGCTATAATTTGAGTGTTGTGGCTATAATGGGTTCCACACTTACTACATGATGGTAATGAGTTCAACCTTAAACAATGCTGGTACCTTTAGGGAGTCACATGGTCTTTGATATTCAAGAAAACTTTATGTAGCTGTGAAAGTGAATGCATTCTTCTTAATAACTGCTACTTTATCTCTTGCATTGAACTTTGTTTTTATAATCGAAATGCATACAATGCAGACATCTTTCTTCAACACATTTTCCCTTTTAGGTCTCAAGATCAATTGGAGATGTCTATCTGAAGAAACCTGAGTTTCACAGAGATCCACTTTTCCAGCAATTCGGATCACCAGTTCCTTTACAAAGACCTGTAATGACGGCAGAACCTTCAATAATGACACGAAAATTGAGACCACAAGACTTGTTCTTGATATTTGCATCAGACGGCCTTTGGGAGCAGTTAAGTGATCAAGCAGTTGTTGAAATCGTCTTCAAGAATCCAAGACTTGTAAGTTTTAAACTTCCCATTCAATAACTTGTCTCTGCTCTCGTATTTTCTCCCTATTTGTCAGCATCTTTGTTACTTATTTGTAAATTGAGAGCAGCCCATTGTGACCATTGTTTTGCACCACAGAGATGTTACTGATTTATATTTCTAAGCAATGGTTATATGTCAACATATTTAATAGCTACTAAAATTGTGTTGCAGGGAATAGCAAAGCGATTGGTGAGAGCTGCTCTTCAGGAGGCTGCAAGAAAAAGAGAAATGAGATATGAAGACATAAAAAGACTTGAAAAGGGGATAAGGCGCCATTTCCATGATGATATCACTGTGATTGTAATGTATCTGGATCACCCACAAGCCTCTCCAAATGTCAGATTCAAGGACCATACCATCTTTGACTGCACTAGCGCCCCCATTGATATCTTCTCTTTCAATGCGGATGAAGCAGAGAACCCACTACACACTTCCTGAACAGATACACTATCTTCTGCCTTGTAAATTACCAATAAATTTGTACATAATCTGGTTAATGAGTGATGATGGATTGAAGCTGCTGCTGCCATTCCCATCTTGCGTTTTGACCTCAGATTTTGTTTCCCTTTGTTATGGGGACTGTTTTTGAAAGCTATTTGCTTTTTCTCTGTATGATGTTTTCTGGAATTTTATATAGAAGTTTTGATTGATCCACGTTGAATTGCAGATCCGTTATAATTGAGACAATATTTTGCATGTTTTCTTTTCTTTCTTCTCCTCCTTTTCCTTTGCTTCTTCCCCTTTCACGTGCCAATAAGCTTAAATTTGTGCTCAAAGAAGTCTACTCGGTTGATATCTTCCCCTAAGAAATAAAACCACGCAGGATGGCCAAGACGTGGCATGAGCAATTGCACTCATTATCTTTCCAGTTGTTTGTTGACATGGGACGACAAGACATCAGACAGAGAAAAATAGATTGGTTGATTTGATTTGGTCCATTGCTGATGGACTCTAGATCTACCTTTGGCTAAGCTTTAATATTTTGGAACTAGGGTGGAGACCTCAAGGAATCTTGGGGGCATAGGGTTTGGAAATTGGTGGATGGTTTCCTTAGGGAGGGACAGGTAAGACATGTTGCTTTCCAGGCATGGGGCGCGAATCTTGTACCAAGAAAGGCTGCTGTGTAAGCATATCCTCATGGGCGCATTGAGAGACTATAGCTTCTTCTAATTTGGGTGACGGTTTACAAATTTTGAAGTAAATATCAAATATTTAGATAATGAATCTTCTATGGGTTTTATATATAAAATTTCATCTCGTAAATACTAACGTGATTTGAATATATGCGCTGATCAAAATATAATATGAGTAGACTCAATGTAACACGATGCAAGAAATATGTTATGTGGACCGTGTTTTAAATTGTCATAATTTGCATGTCTACAATTACTATAAAAAAAAAAAAAAATTTAATAATAAATAATAATATTAAAATAACCCAGTTTTTTTTTAGGAAAATACTTAGCCCCACCCTCAGGGGCAGGATTTATCTCCAAGGGGGCATTGTGCTATGATTCTATGAAGTGGGAACTGAGAACTAAATGCCCTATAAAGCAATTTTTTTTAACAATTACTTTTTAGTTATCATTTTTCAATTTAATACCAAAAAAAGGATTTTTTTGTCAACTTATTACAAATTAACTGTAAATATACTTTAAAATGACTACTATCTTCCTCGTTTTGGTATTATGTTGAGAAATAGTCATCAAATAGTAATATCTCTCCCAAAAAAAGAATTTGGTTGACGCAGAGGGGGCACGTGCCCCCCAAGGCCCCCTGGCTCCGCCCATGCCCATACCCTTGGGTGGAGGAGCTCTTTCCCCCCTCCCACTCATATTTCGCCACTTCTCCAAATAAATAAGGAGAATTGATTGTGTGTATGCATTCTCATGTTTGCATAATTATAAATACATTTTTACAAATCCATAGTTAAGTGTTACATGTTTATGTTAACATGAATGTGTGTCCACATTTCTATATTAACTTATTTGTTTGTTTGTGTTTTAGAATTCATATTTTTCTAAAATATTTATAACACGTGACAGAAAATAAATAAAGGTGAGAAAGAACTCCTCCACCCTGGGTGGAGACAAGTAATATCCTTTTTTTTTTATTGCGTTATGGCTCCCCAAGAGGTTCTCTTTTTCTATTTCCTTTTTTTTTTTTCTTTTTTCTTTTTTTTCTGGCTATTTTGCTCAGGAGGCTTTTTATGGCACTCAACGGCCACCCCAGATCGAAAAGGTGAGGGTCATGTGAATCAACTTGCTATTGTTGGGCGGCCTAAACATTATTCTTGGGATTACACGGCGGAACTGGCAGAAGTGGCACAAGGTTGGTGAAATGTGCTACAATGAAGGTGTACAGTGTACACTGCGCTTGCCAATATAAAATGGCAATTATTAGTTTTAGAAGTGTCCACAGGTGACTCTGAGGTTTATTTATTTATTTATTTTTATCATATATCAGATGAGACGTCTATGTAAACTTAAGTCACTATTTTTATTTTTATTTTTATTTTTATTTTTTAAAAAAAATTTATAGTAAATTACATGAAATTCACTTTAAATTATAGACGAGTTTTACAAAATATTCTTAAACTCTAAAATTGAACAAATAATTTTGTTGAATTATTATGCAATGGCACTTTGGCATCTCTATCCAATTCTATACCAATTTTCGTTAAATTTATGGTTTATTTTCGTTAAAATTAATGGCATCACGTGATACTCATATACTCTATTTCCGTCAAATTTTTTAATAACCTATTAATGGATGAGACAAAGTATCATAATTTAAAATTTTGAGGGTTATTTTTTCATTTATAAAGCTTAATAGAATTTTGCTAGACTGACTTATAATTTGTGAAATCTCGTGTAATTTACTTTCTTTTTCTTTTTCTTTGTCTTTCAATAATTGAAAGCACTAATCGAATTAACAGATTGAAGCATGGGGTGAACACTGTCCAACCGCAGGATAAATGCAAAGGAACATGAGAACATCAGGGCAGATTAGATTATGTTATATGGAGCTCCTGTGGCCGTGGGCAAGTTGTTGATATCATCCTTGGCGATTAGCTTTCTCCGTTTTTTCATTTTTCTTTTTTTAAAATAGAAAAATGTCAGAGAACACACCCAAAATATCTAGAAGAAAATTAACTTCCCAACCCTATTTTCATAGATTTTCTTCTCTCCTTCCCATTTTTTATTTTTTCCCCCCTTTATTTTGCAATTTTATCCCGTTTTTGAAAGAAGGGCAATTAATGTCACCAATCAAACCAGCACTATAGCAACCACCTCTGACTCAATTTGAGGGACTTCCTCACTTCCCAGGGGACAGAAGGTTTTTTTTTTTTTTTTTTTTTTTTTTTTTTTGGTGGGATAACTGGACAAATAAAAGTTTTTATTGTTTATTTTTGGATAAGTAAAAGTTTTTTTAATAAATAAATAAAGAAGAGAGAGGGACCGGCCGCCCGGGGGGGGGGGGGGGGGGGGGCGGCTGGGAATAGAAGTTAACCATTGTTGAATCGGACAAGTCTGTCTAGTTATCGGTTAAAATGTCATCTTCATTTACCACCCAAAAAACAAGAAAGAGAGAGAGAGAGAGAGAGAGAGGGGTGGTCCCTACAATGGCCATTAATGGAAAATGAACGAAGGGCCAAAAGGTCCTAATCTGCACTGTGATGTCATTTTCACCCACCTAACTTCCAAATGTGACATATGGTCTGGACCACTTGGTGGACAAGTTGGCACCAGATCCTCAATAATCTTCAGGTCTCCTAACTGTTCATTTTACTCAACTGAGTCACATTTTTATTTTTATTCTTATTTTTATTTTTACCTTCAATTATTTATTTATTTATTAGAACCCTGCATTTTATTAGGTCCTCACCGCGGTCGCAAATAAGGCTTGTCAATGAGATTAAATTTTAATTCAAATCTTAACTAATAATTAGGATCTTAATTAATTTGTTAATAAGTCAAATTTGATCATCCTTTAGTTAATCAACTAGAAACAGAAATTGTCTAATTCGGTCCAAATTCGATAAGTCGTTTGCTGATTTGAAAAAATTACATAACTCTTAAATAATATGTTTTATCACCTGCATCACTCCAATCCATCTTTAAGAAGAAAAATTCATATATCCTTTTGAATTAATCCCATACAACTTGTTTAATACAAAGTACCAGATATTTCATTGATTGAAACGTACCTAATTCTGAGACTAGACATATCGTTGTTGGAGTGGAAATTCCTTTCTATATCAACTAGTTGCCTTATTAACCAACCCATAAAATAATCTCCAAGAAAAAAAAAATCCATATAATAATCATGAAAAGAAAAGAAGGATAAGAGGATCGATGAAAAACAGTGGTCCACCATGTGTGGTTCCAGTAATAGCCTTTTAATTTGCTTGGACAGTCCTCGACAAACCAGAGTGCACCCACAGGAGTCTCCCACATGATGCTGTGCCCTAGCACACATCTGTTATTATTATCTATTTTATATATATGTATATAATGGAAGCTGAGAGAACACAGTTCTCAGCCTCCGTTGTGCCACGTGTCAGTCATTTAAAGGATACACTTTTTCAAAAAATTACCTTTTAGTGGCCACTATTGAGAGCAATACCCAAAAAAAGCAAACTAATAGTCAATTTGTATTACATTGATAATAAATTTGTAGTAAGTTAATAGACAGTAGCCTTTGTTGGTATTATGCTGGGAAGTGATTATCAAAATGTAATTTTTCCGAAAAGGGTAGCATACCCCACGTGAAACTAAAAGCAGATAACATTGGTAGTTATAATTTGCATCAAGTTGACAGCTAATCTTTTTATTAATATGGTGGTGAAAAGTGGTCACCAAAAAATATTTTCCCTGAAAAAGACAAATGCTGTGATTTACAATTCCAATATTGATCATTTTACAAAAGTTATTGTAGAAATGTTTTTCAATTTACCATTTAAAATTAGGAATGGGTAAATTTATCTATTAATTACTTTCAATACTTTTTCACTTTTTGATATAGACTTGAACAATGAATGAGATTATAGGTAACCTAGATACATTGTGTATATATATATATATATATATATTTTTATGCTTGAGTCATTTTAATCTAAACCAAACCAATGAAAAATAAAAATTTGAAACTATTATCATTCATCTTTCCTTTTCCTTTTCCTTTTCCTTCAAGTAAGCCATGGGTAAATAAAATAAAATAAAATAAACAAAAAAACAACTTGGTTAGAAAACATTAAAAAAAACCAACCAACCAATCAATCTTCATTTATAATTGAGTTGTATTTTCTATTAATTTAATATATTTGATATACATATGAAAAAAATAACACTTTTTTTTTTATAAAAAAATATTCTAATTATATATTATTCTTCTTTTCTCCCAAATATATATATATATATATATAGATATATTACCTAATTTACCTAATATATATATATATATATAAAATTCTACTCCTCCGTCCCTAAAAGATAGGCCAAGTTTGACCAAACACGTAAATTAAGAAAACTTAATAAATGCATTGACTAAATTTTGTTTTCCATAAATACCCTTCCTTTATGAAATGAAATTGAAATGGTAAAGTAATTTTTAACAAAACAAAGGGTATAATAGGAAAGTTAAATAATTTTATGGTTTGACTTTTCAAAATGGCCTATCATTTTGGGACACAAAAAGTTAGAAATTTGGCCTATTTTTTAGGGACGGAGAGAGTAATTATATATTACCTAATTTTCTATCATCTTCATGTTAAAAAAAATTAGAAACAACTATGACAAAGACTGCCCTCCGAGAACTCCTTGTCATTTTGTGTCCCTTCCGTTGGCCACGCGCAATGTTTGACGTGCGCCCTCCAACATGAGAGGAAAGTTTCAGAAGGTGGATTTTTACATGGAGATCACCTTGAGACGTGCACTCTAGCACACGTTGGGTGGCCAGGGTGAATGAATTCAGCCCAACCCACCGTATAAATATCTTGGTGGTGTTGCCACCATAGAGGCATGCGTATATAGAGGGTGGGAAATTTTTTTTAAGTAATTGTGATACTACTTACATAGTAGCATGAGTTAATGGTAGCTATGCAAAGTAGGCATGTATGGCATGTCAAGCCTGATATATATATATTCCATTGTTTATTATGTTATTTGATATGTCAATCAAGTCTAACATACCTATTTTGAATAATCCGGCTTGTAATACCGTTGATGTGATATCACAATTATATGCAACTATTACTTTTAGAGGGTGGCATCTGCACCTTCAAGTCTATTTCCTCCCATTTTTGTATTATATATAAACGTCTTATCACCAACTTGAAGCACAAATTAAGATGAATTAAATAGACTATTTTCTAGGTTTGACTCGTATAATACAAAATGAACCGAACTTCTTAATTACAGATTGGAGGAACTCTCAACCCAAATCAGATTGAACCCTTGAATTATTTTGCTTGCCAAAAATTTCGAGCTGGTTCCCACCTTGGTATCACCATCCGAAACCACCTTTCAGCTGACCAATTGCAAGTAGTAACCGAATTTTAAAAACCAGAGTCTAGTTTGAGAGAAAAAGAATCACTGCTGATGCAAATTGGGAGTTTTGGGATCTTTTATATGTCCTTGGCATCTGCATTTTGCATCTGAGCGAACGTTGAATGGAAGTATTTGGCCATTATTGTTGGAAAGGGTGTACACACATTTCCAAATTAGCGCTCCCAAGGGCCGTGGCCAGATGCTCTCTCGGCTAATAGCAGTGGGCTGTGGCTACTAATTAGTCGGTGTATGCAGACGTTTGGCTCTTTAAAGAGACTTCGTTAATGAGAGGTTGGTACTTGATCCATGGCTATTACCCAACCCATTGATCACACGACGGCCCACTTATTATGCAAATAAAATAAAGTATACCTGTAGCCCCGGCCGCCATCATCATCATTGGGCGCATGCCCATTTTTAACCATGACTAATTAATTAAAAGTTCATAAACACACAAGTTTTATCAATCTCCCGTAAATTATTTTAAGAGATTAATAACGATATAAAAATAAAATTGGACACAACAATGACTGATTTCCTATTTTATTTCCTATGTTATCTTTCACTTTATTTATTTTCATAAATATAAACCCCCCAGATAAAAAAAAAATATATATATAAAAAAACAAACAAACAAACAAGCAAACAAGGGGGAATTACAGATTGGTCAGGCTATAGGTAAATAATTATAGGAACCAATCATTCTTAGTTAAGTTAGTAGTCATTTATTAAAAAATTAATTGTAATTTATATTCAACCTTAATTATTTTTCCCTGATTTGATGAATCTAAAATTCACCTAAAAACAATGAGAGACACATGACATGAGCCGAAGAACACAAGAAGCCCACATGTCCGAGCTAGGTGTTATGTATGCCTGTGTTGACAGTGACAGGCTACTAGCCAATACAAAGATCATAGAAATCAATCATGCTGTTATGATCACCTGATCTGCGTGATTAAAATTTTGTACCGCTTGATACCCAATCAGTGGTGATCAAACCAGCTCTCACACACATGAAAACAGTGTACACGAGTCGTACTTGATGAAAACGCCTCCATCTTATCTTGACGCAATGCCTACATGCGGTGCTCATTTAGCCCTTGTCAACGCCCATTTCCAAGTCCCATAGAAAAAAACAAGCTCTAGCCTGCACGTTCACACTTCACACCACAAAACCCAGCCCAAGCAAACAGGGCACCGAAAAGGAAAGGCCACGCGAATCATCAAAGCAGCAGAAGAAATGGGGATAGTAGAAGAAGCTCACAACATAAAGGTATTGGGTTCAGGGGAACAGACCATTGTGCTGGCTCATGGGTTCGGCACCGATCAATCGGTGTGGAAACACCTCGTGCCTCACCTCGTCAACGATTACAGAGTCGTGCTGTTTGATAATATGGGGGCTGGAACCACCAATCCTGATTACTTTGATTTCGAACGGTACTCGACCCTTGATGGCTATGCTTATGATCTCCTTGCCATATTGGAAGAGCTGCAGGTGCAGTCTTGCATTTTCGTCGGCCATTCCCTCTCTGCCATCGTCGGCGCCCTCGCCTCCGTCACTCGTCCCGATCTTTTCTCTAAACTCGTCATGATCGCCGCCTCTCCAAGGTAAATTTTTCAACAACTATATATATATATATGCACTCCTTCGGCTTTTGACTAATTCTTGAACACGGATAAAGCCGTTGTGCAGTCAATCGGAATATGTTAACGTCGATGATAGACTTGGTCGGTAGGTGATCAGAAAGTAAGATGTTGGATTCAATACCGTACCCAACGACCCATCCTCCGGCGTAAATTCCAGAGCCACTGGTGGTCCCATTTATTAAAATTTTATAATAATTAATTCTTTTTTTCAAATTGACGATTAGAGTGTTTCAGGTTATAATAATCATGTCGAGATTTCAGCAAAGATTACCCCTAAAGGTCTGTGAAATCACTTATACAATAGTATTTTTGTGAAAAATTAAAATGATGACCTTTAAAAGGATATTCATTGTCAGACCGTTGGACCAATTTGAGCACAATTAATTCAATTTATCTTAATTTGATGTGATGAATTTTAACTGAGACCAGTAGTTTCTAGAGTTACGCCTTAATCTTGATTCCTGACTGGCAAAAAAATTTTAAGAGTCCTAGGCGTACAATTTTGAAGTGAGAGGCTCTTGGCGTAGTGACATGTGAGCATATCCATACCAACAGGGCAATAAGGGTAATAAGGGCATGGGGCAAACGTTTCTTCTAGTATTTTTTATTTTTTTATTTTTTTATTAAATCAATTTTTCCTATATTTTGAAGGTACTTGAACGACGTGGATTACTACGGAGGATTCGAACAAGAAGATCTAGACCAGCTGTTCGAAGCGATAAAATCGAATTACAAGGCATGGTGTTCGGGCTTCGCGCCACTGGCTGTAGGTGGCGACATGGAATCGGTGGCGGTGCAAGAATTCAGCCGGACCTTGTTCAACATGAGACCCGATATAGCCTACAGCCTGGCTCAAACCATTTTCCAATGTGACCTTAGACCCATACTGGGTCTAGTCACCGTCCCTTGTCACATCCTCCAGAGCATGAAGGACTTGGCCGTGCCGGTGGTGGTGGCGGAGTATCTCCACCAGCATCTCGGCGGCGAATCCATCGTCGAGGTCATGTCGTCGGACGGTCACCTCCCGCAGTTGAGCTCGCCGGATATTGTCATTCCGGTGGTGCTTAGGCACATCCGGTACAATATTGCGGTTTGATCTGTTGGTTCTTCTTTTGTCTGTATCAGTTGCGTAAATCATGGTGGTTGGTTAGGGACTCAGTTGTAATTTTAAATATCTTATCAGTTTTTCTTTTTTTTTTTTTTTTTTTTTTGTTTTTGTTTCTAAGTGTTTGTATGAGTGAGGTCACTTGTGGCTGTCGTGATAACCTATCAGCTAGATTCAATCATTGAAGTACTTCGCTATAATAATTTAGATTGGAGCCGCAAATTTGTCTATCTCACAACAACCAGCTTGTTAATTGTCGTGTTTTAGGGTGGGCTGTAAAAAATTGCTCCTCGGTCCATAAAGACAAAGATAGATCCTATTTGATGAAACACAATTTAAGGATATTTTTAATATTTTATCGTTATATGTATTTTAACATTTTTCTACTATAACTTAAGGATTGTTTAATTTGATATTTACTGTTGGAATCTCATTTTATTTTAATTCCTTCCAATATTAGATAAACAAATTTATCATTAATGTGATTGGAGGTGTTCCAATACACCACCTTCAACTTGTCTTACCAACTTTTGGGCTAGTAGAATTAATTATTGGTTGAACTAGTTTTATAAATATCTAGTTATAAAAATGGCCCACTATGGAAAGAGCCATCGAACCCTTCAATTTCAGTCATAAAAATAAATGGCCAATGACTCTTGTGGATTTGATAACTCTAAGGGCCTATTTGGGAAACCTAAGATTTAGACCAGGCTGGTTCAGAACCAAGTAAAGTTACCTAATTCAAATCATAACTAATTTTTATTCAAACTAGTTCTTATTTCACGCATGTTTGGTTAACATAAACTTGTACATCATGTTACCCAAATCTCATAGCAAAAAATGATGAAAAAAAAAATAAAAATTTGTTGCCCAAATCGAAATCTCATCACAAAAAAATGGGTGTATATTTGTAGATATTCAATACCCCCATTATCAAGAAATTGTACAATAACTACTGGTGATACCATGAAATGCTTAGCTAATGTGGACCAATTATAACCCACCACGTGGAAAAATTGACCAATAAGGTTAACCCATTTCACCACTGAGAATGCTTAGCTGGCACCTTTTGATTGACCTCGCCTGAATGGCCTTGCCGACCCACATACTTCTCATTCCTTCGAGGGAAGCGTCCACCCACTCGAGGACGTCCTTCTCCAGAGGGACGCCCTCATTACTGAAGATGCTCGAACCATCTCGAGAGGGGTCCTCGTGCCCTCTTTGAGTCGGATGCCTGTCACATCGCATAATGGGAGTCGAGGTCGGTGATCTACTTGATCCCCCTCGAAGTACCCTTGAGGTACCAAGTCCTAGTTCAACACTAGCCTGGGTCGAGGCAGGACTTAGGAGGCTCAATCGCGAGCTTGACTTTTAAGCAAGATCGCTTGACTTTAACTTCTCTTACAACTGGGACACTTAGAGGATCTTGGTTTGGTAGATGGAGAGAAGGCTCTCTAAAGGAGGTCGTTCCCATGATATCGGGAATCACACCACCATAGTCGGTCTAGGGAATAGCTGGGAAGTGATATGACAAGCCAACTACCTCAATCACCACAAAAGGCGATGAGACAGTTGATAAATCAAGCCCCATACCTCGTACAGGTGAAAAACCTTACTGGTATGGGTATCAGCACCAATGCAGGGTAAGGTGGTCGACTTACTCAATAGAGCCTAGGTCTGCTACCCTATTACCCTAGGTCTATCCTTTTTGCACCTATGCCTAACGCCTGTCCCAAGTCTTTAACACTATAAAAAGGCCTTTATTGGCCTCATTAACATACATTCAATCCTCCCACCAACAACATTGATAATCAAGGAATCTGTTCCTTGATTTGAAGATCTCTAAAAAGGCTTCATTTGGACTGAAGCCTCTTCAATACGAGTCTTACCCCTCTAAGTTGACTCTGTCTCCCTGCCTTTCTCCCACTCCTAAGCTACCCCAAATCACTTCTCTCTCTTCTCCACCTGTCTCATCATCACACGTAGCTGACCTCCTCGAATATAACCCATGTGGGCTCTGTTGACTCCCCGTCGATATCTCCCACAAACAACTACTACGTCCCATATATGAACCCTAACCCTAAAAACTCCATCAATTTTGAATTTTAAATCATGCAATTTCCCATATCAGAACCCTAAAATCAAAATCCGCAATAATTAAAAATTTTCATTCTAAAAACCCTAGAAAATTTTGATGCCTCCACTTTCATAAAATTTGAATATTTTAAGAAGAAGAAGAAGAAGAAGAAGATCAAGATAAGGGTGACGATCAAAATGCCTTAGCATGCTCTACTCCATTTTGAAGAAGAAGAAGATTAGGGTTTCTTGGTCGTTGTAGTCGATAGGGTTCTACAATGTCCTCGCTCCAGTAGCAAAACATAGTGGCTACCAAGAAGAAGAAGAAGATTGAGATGGCATCGATGGTCCAACACTTTCTGATGAAGTTTGCTACGATGTGAGGGGAGAGAGAGAAGGGGGAAGAGGAGGAAAGAAGGAAGAGGCTATGAGAAATAAGGGAAATGTCAATTTTCTTTTTTTTTAAAAAGATGTATGGAATATTCAAGTTTTATGTAAACCAACAAATAGTTGGAATACTCTTGACCTGTTTTTGGGTTTAAAATAGAAGAATTGAAAACTAGATATCTAGTAGGAATCTATTTACTAAACATTGGGCCTATATATTTGGGCCAACGTTATATCTGGAAAAACTGGTTAAGGGGTTCGCTTACCCCAAACACCCCGTAAAAGTTAAAATCCACTGTGGCTTGGGTTAGGTTGGAGCCATGTTTGATACTCTCTCAATTCCAAATTGATAGTCCTTTTTGAAAAAACACGTTTTTTTAGGAGGCCTTATTAAATGCTTTCACATCAATTCATATGTTTCAACATTCTAATTTTGTTCTTAAGTGTACAAAATATTGTAAAGAAAAAAAGAAAAAAAGAAAAAATCACTATTTTTTTAAATGTGACAATAATTTTAAAACATCTAAAATATATATATATATATATAGGATGATGATCAGGTAAGCATGTGCTGATATATCTTATATCAAAACCTGTATTGGGAGTTGTACCTTATGCATTAGTGAGATGTAAAGTGCATTGAATCAATGCAAGACATACAACTCCCAATATATAGTGCTAATGTAACTTATATCAGCACGTACTGATAGGATCAACTCTGTATATATATATATATATATATATACCACTTAAATAAGCACGGATGGAGTTCTTTTTAATCCAAAAATGTACCGACCCACTTGTCTAACTAATTTTTGGCTTTTGAATTGAATTTGGCCGCCGTGTTGTGGGTCCAGGGAGGGGATTTTGTCCGGTGCATTGAAGGGTTCAGATCGTCTTTGGCGCGATGGACAAAGTCAGATCTGCACTCACGAGGATACTGCCAAGTTTCACTCCTTTTTTTTTTTGTCCTTTCGTTGGAGGGCATCAATTTCACGGAAAGGAGTCCACTTCCACGCTGCACTTTTTGACATCCGGCCTGGCTCCATCCCAATCTTTCTTCTTCTTTATACCCTTTTTCTTGATCGCGATCCCCCATAATAATATCTTTGGCAGCTATCTCCTCCTTCCACAAGCAAAATAATAATAATAATAATAAATTTTAAAATTGTAGGAATATTAATTTAAATATTGATTCACAGTGAGCCCATGTGATGCATACATATCTTTCTCGACTTTTTTGGCTAAGATTATATGGATTATGTAATGCAAAACAACTTTTCAACTCAAAATTTAAGAGTAAATACTAGATACAAAACAATTTAAAGCTATGTTTGTTTGGTTAAAATGAAATTGATGGAAATAAAATATAATTCCATACTTAAAATAAGTTCAAGTGGAATAAACATTGCGAAATGAATATTATTATAATTTATTATTATTATTTGATTCCATTCTCATTTAATTATTTCATCCAAACATGTTGTTTGAAATGATATTCCATTCCATCTATTCCATTCCAAACAAACAAACATGGCCTAAGAGTAATCAAATTCATAACTTTTCAACTCAATAAATCTTCCTAACATAAGACATTAAATTTAACTTCAAAATTTAAGTGTAAATACTAAATACAAAACAACTTAAGAGTAATCAAATTCATTTTTTTAAAAATACCTTGTATACAATGTTTTTAAAAGGAAACAACTTAACTGTTTTGTTTATTTATTTATAAGAAATTGTAATGACAAAAAAAATGGTCGGAAAGAAATAAAATGTAGTTGAAGAATGATTTCGGAAAGTATTTGTGCATGAATAACAAGAAATAGATACAATCCTTTGATTCAGTCACAACATTTCAACTCTTCGCTTTGGGAAAATGATTAAATAATAAAAGAAACATGTTTTTTTCTAAGGGAATGATGGCATGACAAACTGTCATTGCTAAAAAGCGAGGAGAGTCAAAATTATGGCCACAAAAAAATAATAAACCTTGAATTTTTAAAATTATGGCATAGCCTTTCTTTCTTTTTCTTTTTTTTTAAACTTACATCAGCACTTCTTCACATGATTAGAACAATGATAAGGTAAACCAAATTTAGCATATTTACATGTAAGGAAATAAAACTCTCGATTATTTTGCCAATTTAGATTGTGAAACTAAGTCCACTGATAATTAAGAGACTTTCCAATGGGGCCAAAGAAAATCATTTGAGGGTACGTGCCAATACTAGAAAACAAGATAATTGTTTGGAAAAAATATGTCGTTATATTTAACCACACCTCCCATAAAAGATAAAAAATAGAAGTACCCAAGTAGCGAAGTCTGGTTGGTATCTTACCATATGCCTACGTTCAAAACGCAACTTGATGTTTACCATAACATTATACAACTGCCGAGATTAAAATATATGTATATAACTATGTATATATTGGACTGGCGTGAATAATGATTTTTTATTTAGATTATGCTAATTTAATTATACTATTAAGATAGTGGAAGGATGATTGTTCCATTTCGGAATTCTAAGCAGAGACTAAAATCTCAACCCAACTAAGAAGGAGAAAAGATTCGGTGTTGATTTCAAAAGGTGATCAACACCATCCAAGAGATGCTGAAAAAGTTGAAAACTTGAAAAAGTTGTTCACTAAAGCTACTTTAGTCGTTTCAATGATAATTTTTAATCTCAACTATCTATAGTCTCATCTAAACCGTGTTTAATCTACCTCATGCTGAATTTTAAGAATTAGCACCGAACCCTTGCTCACTGTGAGAGAGAGAGAGAGAGAGGGGGGGGGGGGGGGGGGGGGTCTTCTTTATTGGTTGAGATTCTATCACAATGCCCCACCTCTCATGGAAAATAGTTTTAAGAATTTATATAATAAGCACGCATTAAAATTAAAATAAAATCAATAAGAACACGCACTTCAATGCCCCTGCCTAATTTTAAACTCGGATATTTTATGGCCCTGTCCCCACTTCACCTGATTAAGGGCGGTGGACCTTGCAAAACGTAGTTGCTTGGGTATTGTGACACGTCTTTCTCTTGGAGAGTGAGACGTGTCTACGTGGTCGTTATGTCACTGTGACATCTCTCCCTCTCAAAATTTATTGAATTGGTTCCCTATCGCTATTCGAAATTTGTGCTGAGTTTGTTCGATCTTCGTTTGGATCTTTATAGGTGTGAGAGGAAGAGACGAAATATTTAACAAGGGTAAGGCTTTCAAAGTAATTTTCATTTTCAAAGAGCAAGATTCGGAGGTACATGCAATACGATGTGCGATATGCACAATACCATTTTAATTTTTTTAATTTTATTTTTGGCTGGGCGTGTATGTATAATATCAAATACTTAATTCATCAATCCCAAAGAGTTAATTTAATGACAAGTTGAATAGTGTCCTTCAAGTAGATTGTCGACAATGGCAAACTTCTTTCATCTTCATTTTTTTTTCTTCTCTTTCCTCTGAGGATGAACATTGGCTTCCATCTCCTTTTACTCCTACTCTTTCTTCTTCTTCGATATTTTTTTTAAATTATAATTTTCTTATGTTGGAATTTTGAATATAGAGTTCACCGACAAAAATGGATTTTGGTAGAAAAATGACTTGGCCAGAGGTAAGAAAAAAAATGGAATTGTTGCAATGAAAAACAATGCGAGAGTAACTAGGAAAAGGAGAAGAGGAAAGGGTGATGGAAGAGAGGAAGAGAGGAGAGAAAAAGAAAGGAAAATGACAAAATTAACCATAGAGGGGTGTAGATAAGCAAAAAAGGGTGTAGAAATAGGTCCACCTTTTTGATAAATGACTCAAAAAATATAAATTGAGTGTTTGAAATTTTATGAAAGCATTGTTCACACTTGGTAATACTCGGTGTGTGGAAGGATCGCACATACCCAAAGAATGAATCAAGGCCAAAGCAAATACTTAATTTATCTATTAAAATGAATTATGTGTATGTGATAATGTGTTAGTGAATTTGAGTGGGAAAATAAAAAGAGAGAGAGAATGAACGTAGGAGAGAGGAGAAAAGATCTCTTATTTATTATATATAATTTGCCATTGTATCTATTTAATATTTGTTTTTTTATCCATGAATTATATCTTTATGATAGATTAATTATTGTGAAGTGGATGTGCTGGAATGCTAGGATTAAAGTAAATAAAGGATTCGAACTCCCCTAATTGTATCAACAAAAAAAAAAAAAGGGTTAATAACGTTTTTGTGTGGAAATATCTCTGAACCGAGGTTTCAGCTCGGGATGGAAGGTTCAGGCCTGAAACGCTGACACGTGGCGAAGATTGCTCAACCAGGCCAACTACAACGCACGTGATTCACCTCCCAAGATCCAGCTCGGGGCAAGGGGTTAAACCACTTCACTTGACACGTGGAAGGCCCTCACGCTAGGACCCACTGCAAAGCACGTGATCTTCCAACTCGGGACCTGACCTTCACCTCGGGACACCTGTCTTATGACTCACGCTACAATCCAAATCCTACTACAGTCCAAAACTGTCCTAGCAGCTGTAATTCCTGACACAGCGGTTACAAGAAACCACGGTTCCCCGTCCAACCATGGTCAATAAACCATGGTCAGACGGTTATGGGTAAACCATAGTCAGATCTGACCTAACCCAAGCAGTTATCTGACCTCACATGGTCAGTCCGTACAGGTGGGTATAAAAAGAATACGATACAGCCTAATTTGGTAAGCTACAGTACCCTAACTCTCTGAGATTCATCTTCTTCCTTGCCTCATTCTCCCCAGTACAGCTTTCTGACTTAAGCATTGGAGAGGGCACGGCCAAAACCCACCTTGGCCTACCCTCTGACCCGTTTTCCAAGCTTGTGATTGCAGGTCCAGGCGAGGGAGCAAGCTCCATCATCAACACGTAGTTCGGGGAGCAGATTTTACCCCGTACAATTTGGCGCCGACTGTGGGAACCATCGCGATAAGATGGCTACACCACCTCCGCCCACCTTTGGGCGAACCAGATCTGGAGCGAACTTTACTCGCGTAGACCAAGCCATTACGGGCGATGCTGGGAAGCGGGCAGAAACCCAGCCTTCGCAGACCAACCCGCCATTGCTTGCGGCGGGAACCAGTCAGCTTCCTCCGGTTCAGCAACATCAGATCTCCCCTGAAATGTCAGTTGTTCTGCATTCTCTCGATGACCAACCTGTTTTGAAAGCCGCTTTCGATAAAGCTGTGACAAACAACCCCAACCCAGCGGCGATAGTGGAACTGATTGCAACCATGCAATCGGAGATTTAATCGGCGCAGCTCGCAAAGCTGAATGCAGAGCAAAATTATCATCGCTACCTCCAGCAGACTTTTGCCCCTCGCGGAGTCAATGTCGTCGCTGAGGAGGCTAGCCAAACCAGTCCACTCCGTCGCACTAGGCATCAAGAGAGCTCACCCAGGCCCGGGGCCTCGCACCACCACCACCGCAGCAGACATGACGATCAGCCACGGTTAGCTGATCCAGAACAGAGACATTTGGGAAGGGGAGATGAACAACATCACGCGCTGATTCAGAGGTCCCCAGAACGCAGTTCAAGGCGTTCAGACCATACGCGAAGGTGGAATGAGGACCACCCAAGACCTTGCTCTCAGGTGCGTTCTGGGCACGAAGTTCACAGAGATGAGAGACGCTATCACCGGTCTCGGTCTCTTGAAAGAAGGGGGGAGAGAAGTACTGGGGGGACAAGCAGAAAGCACTCTCGGTCACCCAGGCGTGAAAGAAACGAGGAAGAAGCCTCCAAGAGACACCGGGGTAACCAGAGTAGAGGGGGAGAGAGACCTGAAAGCCTCGCTGTGGCTCGGAGCCCATTCACACGGTGGATTCAACTGGTCCTAATCCCACGAGGGTATTCCGAGATAACTTTTACTCTTTACTCTCTTTCAGTAGACCCCGATCATCATTTGAATTATTACTTGCAACGTATGTCGTTATATGCTGGAAATGAGGGTTTTCTCTGTAAAATATTCCCTATGAGTTTGGGGGAAGTGGCTTTAAAGTGGTGGGCCAAGATCCCGGATGAATCTATTGACAGCTGGCACGAACTGAGCAAGCTGTTCAAGAAAAGGTTCATCACTAGCTGTAAATTCCCGAGGACCATGCAGAACCTATATGAGCTGAAACAGAAAGATGGGGAAGGACTTCGGGAATACTCTCAGAGGTTCTGGGAGGTCTACAATGAGATTGACGAGCCCATTGAGAAGAATGCAATGGATTTGTTTTGTCTCGGGTTGAAGAAGCCATCACCTCTGTTTAAGGAGCTCACTGTCAATCCCCCCAGAAACCTAGCCAAGCTACTCTCCACTGTAGCCAATTATTCCAAGTTGGATGATTTTTACACCCCACAGTCTGCCAAAGCTAGCGAAAAAGATGACAAGAGGAAGGACTCCAGGCCACAAAGAGACAATCCCCGAGGAGAGAAATCTAGGCCACCCACCAATCCAAACCAGGCCATCTTCACTGTATTTACTCTCCCCATCTACAAGTTAATGAAGGCACTGGAGAATAGGGACTTCTTCCAGAAACCTCGACCTATGTTCGCGGAGCCCGAGAAGAGAAATAAGAAGTTGTTTTGCAGTTACCACAAGGATCATGGCCACAGGACAGAGGACTGTAAGGTTCTGAAGTACAACCTCGAGGCCTGGGCCAAGGAAGGGAAGCTCGATGAATTTATAGTCCGAAAGGACAAAGGACAGCCATCCGAACAGAAAAAACCCGAGAACAGGGCTCCTCAATCCACTCAACCAAAGATCCTCGGGAGGATTGATATGATCACCGGAGGATATGAGGAGACCGCCCTGTCAACCAGCCAGCTTAGGGCGCAATATAGGATGGCTTGCCAAGATGCCGAAGTCAATAATATTGGGGATGAGCCAGTACTACTACCTCAGAGTGAGGGAGAAAATGGAGAGAAACTGCTTTTCTTCGGGATGCCGAGACTGATGGAACGGTGCGCTACCCGCACAACGATGCTCTAGTTGTCCGCATGCTCATAGGGAACTACGACGTGGGCAAAGTCTATGTAGATAACGGGGCATCTGTGAACGTCATGTTTCAGAAGTTGTTCAGTCAACTCGGGCTTAAGGACTCCAACCTGAAGCCCTGCCACGTCAGCTTGAAAGCTTTTAATGGCAACATGACTTTCCCATTGGGGCAGATAACGCTCCCAGTTCGGGCGGGGCCAGTGCAATCCATGGAAACGTTTGTGGTGATCCAGGAAAGGTCAGCTTACAATGTGATACTCGGGCGACCCTGGATTCATGCCATAAAGGCTGTCCCATCCTCTTACCACCAATCTATCAGGTTCCCGAGCCCAGAAGGAATTATGGAGATAAAGGGAAACCAGGCGGCGGCCTGTAGACACCCCATTTTGTACCACCTAATTAATTTGAAATCACGTATTTTGGAAACCCAATGATGAGGTTTATTGTATGTTTTGAGATAATGACAAAGCAATTCCCGACGAGTAGCCAAGATTACAACAGGAAAATACTGTCCGTCTACATTTCATGCGTACGCACCAATGGGTGGTGCGTACGCACCAAGTTTCCATGCGTACGCACCTTAAGCCTTTTTCAGGCCCCTTCAGATCTGTCTCCCACTAAACATGAGAGCATGGGGGAGAGTATGGGGGGGGAGTGGGGAGATTCCCACGGGTGTTCCCCGCATGGGTAGGGGATGGGCCAGTCAGGGGATGTTTTCAAAACCTAATTGAGCCCTATTTATACTCTACTGATGGGACTGGAGAGGGGATCGATCAATCAGTCGGGGGGAGGTCCTTTTTTAGAGATAGAGCTATTTCCTTTTTTTGAATAGAGGCTGAAGAGAGAACGGCCAGAAAGAGAGAGGGAGAGAAATCAAATACCCACCAAAACACCAGAAAACCAGAAGAGAGAAAAGAGTGTTGAATGTTGTGATCCTAAGCCGCGAGAAGGGAATTGCTGCGTTGATATTGGAAGCATTCAAACCTGAGGGGTACGTATCATACATACACCTATATGTATGCACTGTAAATTTATACTGCATATTTGTTTTCATGAGTTATTGTCTAATATAATGATGCCATGTTACACTGTTAAGGTCAAGAAAATCATTGGTAATGTTAGATTTGAAGGAAAATAGCCGTGTCATGAGTTATTGAATTGACGGGTTTCCGGGTTATAAACTCAAGACTTTGACCCAAAAAATAATCATGATTCTGCAAGTTTTTGGATGAACGATTTATGCGCGCTTGTAGTGCTCTGCAAGAGCTTTAATTTGGTTTTTGAATCATTAAATTTGGTTAAGAAATGAGTAAGATAAGTTAGGGAGAAGTTAGCACGGGACAAAGCTCAACACTGCGTTTTTCAGTTTCAACCCGTTCTGAGGTTGAAGGTGAAGTGGACAGTGATCCAGTGTGGGCGTACTCACCCACAGGTACCGTGTTCCCTAGCATTTGAAGACCTTAGGTTGGCCCGATTGACTCCAAATTCGACAGGTGGATTCGTCTTATTGAGACCTATCATGTGGGACCTTTGGTTGGTCATTTTGACCACAGTTTGACCAACTTTTGACCGTTCATCATTTGAGCTAAGTTGGTACGTACGCACCACTGCATGATGCGTACGCACCACTGCGTGATGCGTACGCACCATTTCTCCTGGTAGAGAATTAGTTAATGTTAATTTTAATATTATATTCATGAGTTTAATGTGAGTACGTGTGGGTTATATTGTTTATCATAATTTATTCTGGTTTTGATTAAAATAGATTAGATTATATCATTATAATATTAGTTAGGTTATTTTATTAAGTATGGTTAGAATATTTAATGTTAGTGTTAGTATTTTTGGTGTATTTTAATGGTTGTATCTTTTGTTTAATATTAGTGTATGCTGATTGGTATTTTTGTAGATTAAATTAATGTTAGTGGTGTTAGTATTTTATTTGTAAAATGCATGTTAGTGGAGAATGTAGGGAAATTGTCTTGCTGATGCGTACGCACCACTATATGGTGCGTACGCACCATGTGCTCTGACAGAAAAAACTCATCTGCTTCAAATGGTCATTTTGAATCCACTTGGTGCGCACGCACCACCACATGGTGCGTACGCACCAATACATGGTGCGTACGCATTGTAGTCTAGGCACTCTTTTATCTGTTTACTTATTTTTGCTTTCCGTGAGTTATTATCTCTTGTATATTCTGCCATGCCATGTGCTATTAACCATTTCTCCACTTGATCATTTTCTTATTTGCATAATCATTCGCGTGCTTGGCATATTGTTGCATTTTCGCATGCTTAGGGTTGAATTTGATTAAATACCTTGATTAATTAAAGCCAACAATTATTCACGGAGGCCGGTTTCGATCGGGCATTTTTGGGTGCCTAATACCTTCCCAATAATGTACCCTAGCTCCGGACTTGAATCTCTGGACCTCGAATTTGACCAAAAAACACAGTTCCCAAAGCTAAATTGGGTGGCGACTCCCGCTTGCGCTCACAGTGGCGACTCCACTGGGGACTTGAGAGCTAGACTCCATATGATAAATTGTTGGCTTTAATTAAAACAAATGAATTTAATTGAATGAAACCACAAATTGCACACACGGGCACGATTACCCTTATACCCTCGGTGAAAGTCTGACGGAAGGTACCGGGCCCCATTCGCGCCTATGGTTACTGAAAGTTGGCATCACTAACCCACAGCCTGTGCCACTAGCCTGTGATAAGCTAGTGAGTACGTTAACGGATTGCTCATTGAGCGTCCTAGCTTGGGTGACCCTTGAAGTTGAAGTACCCATTGCCTAAACCCACATAGAAAACCCCAACCAGCCGCTTTTTGCATAACCTTGTTTGAATGTGTGTCATGTTGTGTGTCATAATGCATCCATGATTAGGCATTTATCGCGGGTACGGGGCGAGGCCCATGCTACTCATTTGCTGTTTCAAGTTGAGCCCGATTGAGGGAAGATGTGAGATATTGTTATTGGACCTAGGCCCAAAAGTAAAACAAAATAAAAGGGTTTTTCTGTTCGTAGGCCTACTATTCCTAGTCGTCGGAAAATCGTCTATAAGTGCTCCCTTTTGTCGCCCCAACAAGGCTCATTCCTCCGCCACAATGTGTTCCTGGGGTCCCGTCGTCTTCGCTATCCTGTTCACTGTGCTTACCCTCCAAGTGGCCTATTTCTGCGCATGTGAGAGGATCCCATTCAGGAGGATGATTCCAGTTCTGGCAATCATTGGACTTTCGCCCGTTTACATGCACTACTTTGGGAGTTAATATGTATTTTGTATTTTAGCTTACTGTAGCTAGTAGTGCAGAATATGTAGTCTGGTTTTAGTTCATGCATGTGAATATAATTTCCTTTTATGTTCATTTACTATACTCCAGAAAAAGAAAAGAAAAAAAAAAAAAACACAAAGACCCAGAAAAAGAACAACAAAACGGAGAAGGAGAAAGATGCTACTCGTTAGTAGTATTTTGAGTAGGATCGGAGGGACCAGCTTCGGGCCGTTTCCGGAGACTCTCAAGTTGGTCCCGAATCTAATCCTCGAGC
This sequence comes from Liquidambar formosana, assembly GCA_039720395.1. Lineage (NCBI taxonomy): Eukaryota > Viridiplantae > Streptophyta > Magnoliopsida > Saxifragales > Altingiaceae > Liquidambar > Liquidambar formosana. The sequence continues at coordinate 43,592 of JBBPBK010000395.1, read as the reverse complement.
CCTTCTAGAGCCACAACCCTAGGTGTGACGCCCCTGGCATAAGCGTCCACCATGTCTTTCAATACTCTGTTCTCCTCTCTCAAAGTCCTTATCGTCCGACCGGATTGACGGATGGTTCGTTGAAGACTGAGAATATGGTGATTTAACCTCCCGACTTCCACACCCTTAGTGTGGAGACGCCGAGCCATGCTAGAGGTGACTATGGTGGCCCGAACACTCAAGGCCATGGCGTCCCCCATAAGGTCCATATCGGACCTAGCATTTAAAATCCTTTCATCACGAGGAGTGACGAGTCCCGCGGCTACCGCCGTCGCGTTTGTAGGGTTGTGTACCACGGTATCATTGACCGTGATGAGTTGATTTTGGGTTGGGAATATTGGTCGCCATATGTCTGGTTGTGCCTCTGGCACAGCGTTCAGGTCAGGACGATTTCGGGAAGCGGAGGAAGAGGCCATAGGTCTAGGAGAGTAAGAGATTTGAGGAGGTAAGGGTTTGAGTGTCAAATAATTTTGGATCGCCGGCGATCGATTTTCGTTTTTTAAAGCCAAGAGTCAAGGGAGGGACTCGAGGGCTGATGCATTGTCGGGAGGCCCGACACGCTATCAAAAACCCTACACTACCAGTGGTAGGGGATTAAATTAATCCCCTCGAGATCCGTGGTTAGCAGCTGACGCTGCCACTTTATTGACAAAGCGATACTTAGGCTGTCAATCGCCGAAATAGCGTCGGTCGACAGCCACGGGCTAGGCTGTCGAGCAAACAGGCTTTCGGGTTTGGGTTAAATTCGAACGTAACAAGTTTTTGGGTCGTCAAGTGTTGTCGGGTTAGAGGAGCACTAGCCCATTTTTCCGTCTACCAATGGAAATAGGAAAGCCCAAACAGGTCAAACCTAAAAAAGAAAAGAAATATAAATTTTTGGGCCTTTGATTCAATGAGAGGTGAGGTGTGCGAATGTTGGGCTCAAGTTGAAAAGGCTAATGGACTGCATGGACCAAGTAGGCATTAGGATTCACCCGATTTGATGAACAAAAGCAAATCCAATTTAAAATTGAAATTCGAAGTTGATTATTTATTAAGCTTAGGCCCAATGAGAGTAAGGTGTGTGATTTTTGAAATTGGACTCAAGCCCAAAAAAAAAAAAAAAAAAAAAAAAAAAAAAAAAAAAAAAAAAAAGAAAAGAAAAAAAGATGGGCTTGGATCCAAAAGAGTTTGTGAGATGAGAACATTTGTAATGGGCCTAAGCTTGGAAAATGATCTACTTTGTGTACCTGTCAAACCTTGGGCACTTGAAAGATTTAGTAAACATGACGAGGCCCAAGGTATGATAGGACAGAATTGGGTAAAGCCTAATAAAGCTCTCATTCAATAAGAGGGGCATGAACTTAATCACTTGCCTTGGTCAAAATTTCAGTAAAGAATTGAGCACTCACGGTCAGATTTGCGTACACCAGGCTGGGCTTGGGTCCGTTCCCCTACATCGAACCGTTTAAGAAAAGCAGAAACCGAGCTAGTAGTGATGGAACGCGGACAGACGACAGAACCAACCTTGGCAGAACTCATGGCCATGATGGTGCGTGACAGAACTGAAATGAAAGAAATGGTTACCAAGATGAGTGAGAGGCTGAGCGTCTTGGAAACAGGGAAAGACAAGCCTAAAAGCCCAGAAGCACCCAGTAGGGAGGAAGGAGAAGGAATAGTTATCCAAAGAACCGGAGGCACTGATGGCATATGGGATGACGGAGACTATGAAGAATACCAAGCCAAGAGGGATGTGAGGGCAAAGGGAAAAGATCCAAGGATGGACAAACTGGAAACAGAAAACCAAGAAATGAAAGAACAGATGAACCAAATGAAAACCGCCTGGCGGAAGTCACAAGGCTTAGACAGCTTCATGTTCTCCATGGATGGGATCACTTCTGAATCAAAGACTCAGCTTCCGGAAAAATTCAAGATCGCAGATTATGAGAAATTTGATGGAACCGAGGACCCCAAGCAACACTTGCGTCAATACTTGAGCATAGCTAAAATGAGGGGGCTAAATTCGGATCAAGTCTTGTGCGCCTTCCCCCTCTCACTATCAGGAGACGCTTCCAAATGGTATTACGCAGTGGACAAGAAGATCACTGATTCTTGGGAGGCATTGACTCAAGAATTCACGGACAAATACAACTACAACACCATGTTAGACGTGACATTGAGAGATTTGGAAATGACAAGGCAGAAGCCAGACGAGACTTTTTCAGACTTCCTAAGCCGTTGGAGGACAAAAGCAGTAAAAATGGTGAGCCGTCCTGCTGAAATAGACCAGGTCAACATGATACTGAGGAACTTGACGCCGGTCTACTTCGATAAAATGTTGACTTCATCAGTTATGGATTTTCAACAGTTGTACCAGTGTGGAACAAGGATAGAAGATGCAATTCACAAGGGGCAGATAGAGGGCAAGCCCAGAAGAGTATTTGGGGCAAGTAACAGCGCTCCAAGTGGGGCAAATCGGGCTAATGGGTCCACGCAAGCTACGGTCAGTGCCGTGCAACAAGCTGAAAGGAAACCAAGGTTTTTTCATGATTTGGGGGTCCCTCTCTCCAAAGCCTTTGTTAACCTAATGAAAAGAGGACATCTGCAAGCACTAGAAGTAAGGCCATTGCCTAATCCTATTCCATCATTCTGGAAACAAAACGAGTTCTGTGATTTCCACCAGCGCATCGGGCATCGAACTGACAACTGTGTCCGACTAAGGCACGAGATCCAAGATCTTATTGACACGGGCAAGCTACCACCCCCCGGGGAAGAGAAAAAGCCCAACGTACATCAGAATCCTCTCCCCAACTACAAAGGTGCCACACCGCCATATGTGAACATGCTTGCGGAAGGTGCGGTAGGTTACGACCCGTTGGCTTTGATAGTAGCTGTATGTGCACCATGGGAAGACAGCGACGAAGAAAGAGATGGGACGACAAAAGATATTTGGGCCGAGATCAAGGCAGATGACACCGAAGACTCCATGCACCTCACCCGCGCAGGGAGACATTTCAAACCTTCTCACCTAGAAGGCGACCATCCAGGGAGAGAAGTAAATCAAGAAAGGGATGGGGAAGAACTAAGGCAGCGAATGTGGATCTTGGGGCAAGAAGAGGAAGAGGATAGGGTTCTGAAGCAACTCAAGAAAACACAGGCAAACATCAGTCTATGGGGGCTACTAGTGGCTTCAAGAAAACACAGACAGGCAGTGTTAGATGCATTGGCGAAACAAGAGGTTCCAATTGAAACTACACCTCAGCAGATCCTCTCCCTAATGAGGGTGGGGGAGTCTCCAGACGAGGTCATCTTAACTTTTTCGAAGGAAGATCTCCCCGCTGAAGGATCGGAGCATGCAAAACCTTTGTATATTACTGTTGAATGCAAAGACTTGAAAATCCCAGTGGTATTGGTGGACAACGGATCAGCCTTGAATGTATGCCCCATGCGCACAGCAACCAGGTTAGGGTTTGGCAATGAAGATTTGGCGCCATCTGCAATAACAGTAAGGGGGTATGACAATAGCTCCAGACCAGTATTAGGGACCTTCCAAGCATGCTGTAAGGTGGGACCTGTTATATCCATTGTTGAATTTTGTGTCATGGACATACCCGCCAATTACAATTTGCTCTTGGGGAGAACGTGGCTGCACCCACTAGAAGCCGTCCCGTCCACTGTACATCAAAAGATTAAGCTGCCATGGGAAGGAGGTGTCTTGATAATTCATGGCGATGGAGAAATCACGGGCCAAGTATCGGGGATAAAAGCAGGAGAGGAAAATCCAGGGTGGAGAGGTTTCGAACTGGTCCAAATGCTGGAAAGAAAAGATGAAGGGATGGAAGAGGTTCACCATGATTTCGGGGAGGGGATCAGACACACGGTAGCTCACATCATGAAAAAGATGGGGTACATGCCAGGTATGGGGATGGGAAAAAGAGGTCAAGGAGTCACTGAACTCCCGGATTTCCGCATGCAGACAAACCGTAAGGGAATAGGTTATGCCGAGGAGGAAGAACTGCCAAAAAACAAGAATACCCTTAACGGGAATTTCGTCAAGGAAGGGGAAGACTTCCCCTATTGCGGATTCCCCGAGCCATGGTTTGACAAATATAGCAAGAGAAGGGTGCCGGGACTGGAAGTTTTCTTCGCCGCAGAACTGAGGTTGGGCATCACCAAAGGAAAACCTCGAGGGAAAGAGGTGCTAGAAGTAGACTGGGCTGAAAATCTGGGGAATCTGAGTCTACTACTGTCTGAGCAGGGTTTAGATATACTAGTCCTGACTGAAGAAGAGGCCGTCACAAACTTGACTAAGCTGATCACTGAAGCAAATGGGGGCACAAGCCTGTGGGTTTGGAAGAAAGGAGCTGAGATCCGCGCGTACTCCAACGCGGGTGACAAATCCCCTCCGGCCAAGGACAAACTCACCACTAGCTCTGTTCCTAAGTTTCTCGAGAACACTACTGCTGTAACCACCCCTATTGCCAATGAAATGGATTCTGATTTTGCTTATGTTGACGTGTCTCTTGAGGAATATATTGCACAAATGTCTGAGGATCCTGATTTAAACAAAATAATCAATGACAACCAAGAAAGAAATTTTGAACCCATTAAAAGCGAAACTATTTTAATTAACTTAGGCACTAATGAAAATCCTAAGGAAATACAAGTTGGGTCTACACTATCCACGCAAGAACGGTCTAGTCTTAGCACCTTATTGCAGGAATTCCAAGATGTATTTGCTTGGTCATACGCAGACATGCCTGGCATAGATCCGGAGATAGTGCAACATCGCATCACCGTCAAAGAAGGATCTAAGCCTGTCAAGCAGCGGTTGAGAAGAATGCAACCTGAATGGTCAATCAAAGTAAAGGAAGAAGTCTCGAAGTTATTAGAGGTGGGATTCATACGGGCAGTTGATCAAGCAGATTGGGTCGCCAACATAGTGCCAGTACCGAAGAAAGATGGGCGAGTCCGAGTATGTGTGGATTTTCGTGACCTCAACAAAGCTTGCCCAAAGGATGACTTCCCCCTCCCACATATTGATGTCCTAGTGGATAACACTGCGGGAAGTGCGCTAATGTCATTTATGGATGGATTCTCGGGATACAACCAGATTCAGATGGCACCTGAAGATATGACCAAGACAACCTTCACCACGGGATGGGGGACTTACTGTTATACGGTTATGCCGTTTGGGTTAAAGAATGCCGGGGCCACTTACCAGAGAATGGCTACTACTTTGTTACATGATATGATGCACCGAGAAGTGGAAGTGTACGTCGATGACATGATTGTAAAGTCAGAAACCAGGGAGAGTCATCTAGACAACCTTCAAAAGTTCTTCGAACGAATCAGGGAGTATAAACTGAGGTTGAACCCGCAGAAGTGCACCTTTGGAGTAACATCAGGGAAACTATTAGGGTATATGGTGACAAACAGAGGCATAGAGGTTGACCCTGTTAAGATCAAGGCAATTATGGAGATGCCGCCGCCCAAGACAGAGAAAGAGGTTCGGGGTTTCCTGGGGAGATTGCAATACATCAGCAGATTTATAGCAGGACTCACTTCGACCTGCGAGCCTATTTTCAAACTGTTAAAGAAAGGGGAACCCAAGGAATGGAACGATCAATGTCAACGAGCCTTCGAAGTAATAAAGGAATACTTGTTGAAACCACCGATACTAGTCCCACCACGCCCTGGAAAGCCGCTGTTGTTGTATCTATCAGTATTTGAGGAGGCTCTAGGGAGCATGTTAGCTCAGCACGATGACCAAGGACGTGAGCATGCTATCTATTACCTGAGCAAAAAGTTGCACGAGTACGAAGTGAGGTATACTGCAGTGGAGAAATCATGCTTCGCGCTAGTCTGGGCTGTTCAGAAGTTGAAGCATATCCTGATAAATTATGAGGTGTGGATAATATGCCGCATGGATCCGCTCAAGTACCTGTTCGAGAAACAAACACTCAATGGGCGATTATCGCGTTGGTTATTCCTCCTCGCAGGATTTGAATTGACTTACGTCACCCAGAAGGCAATTAAAGGGGGAGCAGTAGCCGATTTTTGTGCCGAACATTCAGTCCCAGGACAGGCCCTCGACGACGACTTCCCCGACGAAAACCTCTTGAACATTGAATGTGTACGAACGTGGAAGATGTATTTTGATGGAGCATCGAACCAATACGGGAATGGAGTTGGAGTTATCTTGATCACACCAGACAACCTGCATGTACCCTTGTCAATTAAACTCAACTTCCACAATTCAAACAACACTACCGAGTATGAGGCCTGTATCGCGGGATTGGAGGCGTTGCTAGCCCTTAATGTGGAAGAAGTCGAGGTCTATGGAGATTCGGCATTAGTGATCGCTCAAGTTCAAAATATTTGGAAAACCAAGGAAGAACATCTGAAACCCTACCAAAGCTACCTCGAGAAATTAGCTCTAAAGTTCCAGAAAATAACCTTCACTCCTCTACCCCGATCCCAAAATCAATTTGCCGATGCCCTAGCCACTTTAACCTCGTTGATCCACATCCCAGAAAAAGCCCAATTGCAACCCTTGATCATACAACAGAGCTCTCGACCTGCCCATGAAGCCACCATTATGTTCATAGAAGAAGAATTTGACGATGGGAAACCTTGGTATTTTGATATTTTGAACTTCTTGGAGCGAGAAGTGTACCCTGAGGAAGCTACCAGGAAAGACCGGCGGGCACTGAGGTTGTTAGCAACACAGTATGTTTTATGCAGTGGAAACCTGTTCAAAAGGTCAGCCAATGGCATTCATCTGTTGTGTGTCGATAAAGAAGCAGCCCAAACACTGGTTAGTGAAGTACACGGAGGGGATTGTGGACCCCACATGAACGGGAGGATGCTAGCTAAAAAGCTGATTCGGTTGGGATATTACTGGACTACCATGGAAATGGATTGCGTGGAGTACGTGAGAAAATGTCACCAATGTCAGGTCTATTCCAACATGCAGTACACACCTCCGGTCGAGTTACACCAATTGACATCGCCGTGGCCCTTCTCTGTCTGGGGCATAGATGTTATAGGTAAGATTACCCCGAAGGCTACGGGTGGACACGAGTACATATTGGTAGCCATCGACTACTTCACAAAATGGGTAGAAGCAAAAGCCTACACGGAGTTGAAAGCCAAGCACGTGGCTAAGTTCATCGAGACTCACATTATCTACAGGTATGGGGTGCCACACGAGGTCATTTCAGATAATGGATCACATTTTCAGGGGGAAGTCCAAAGTATTTTCGAGAGGTACAGTATTAAGCACCACAAATCCTCCCCTTACCGGCCACAGACCAACGGAGCTGTAGAAGCAGCCAATAAGAACATAAAGCACATCCTAGAAAAGTCCGCAAAGACTTACAAGGATTGGGCAGAAAAGTTGCCAGGAGCATTGTGGGGATATCGAACATCAGTAAGGACGTCTACTGGGGCAACGCCTTACGCGTTGGTATACGGGATGGAAGCAGTTTTACCGGTGGAATTAGAAGTTCAATCGTTAAGGGTCATGGTAGAAAGCCAAATCCCTGAAGTTGAATGGAAAAGGGACCGGTACGAACAATTGGCACTGTTGGACGAAAGAATACTTAAGTCACTGTACCATGTACAAGGGTATCAAAGGAGGGTTGCCAGGGCTTTTAACAAAAAGGTGAGGCCGAGAAATCTGAAGGAAGGAGACCTAGTGCTCAAGGAAATGTTGACTCGGGTATCGGATCCTAGGGGCAAGTTTAGGCCCAATTGGGTAGGCCCGTATATCATCAAGGCTATATTGTCAGGAGGAGCAGTCAGGCTAATGGACGAAGAGGGAAATGAGTTTACGCAACCTGTCAATCTGGATCGTTTGCGCAAATACTATATATGATGTAGACCCTATCTTGTATTACGAAGGAATTTAAATCAATGCAAAGTTAATTGAAATAAGTTTCATCCATTAAATGGGAACAAATGGTACATTTTGCCTTGTTATTGTGAACTAAAATGGAAATGACATGAAATGCAATATAATCAACAAGAGACGCCTCAGCGTTGGAAATCATTCCCTCATCCACTACCATCATGACCGTCTTGATTCAGTCTTTTTCTTTTACGATGAACTTCATCCTCTTTCGATCCCCCAATGTCGGAGGCGAGCCAGCCGTAGTAAGCAGCAGAGGGACTAATCAGCTCAGGGGCGGCGACGGATAAAACCCGCATCCTGTTGGGCCATGCCCCTTGAATGCGCTCAACAAGGCGGGCCCCGAGTGGACAGACATATCCCATGTGCTTTTTAAGCAGCGATCTTTGAGGCCTGCCGAATTGCCGTTGGATGCGAAGCACGGGACAGTAGGACACTTCCCGAAGGCCAGCTAGCATCACGCTGTGAGAAAAAATCAGACCTAGAGTCATGTCGGATATTCTCCACCAAGGACAGTTCCACCGAATACCATGACAGGAAAGGTTAGAAAGCATGCCGCGAAGCTCCTCGATGCTAGGAAAAGGTTTAATCAAGGCCCGACGGCGGTAAAGTTGTGGTTGGTACGCCCAAGGACTCACGTGGGGTTCTACTATGAGCTGCAAGCGTTCGAATAACCAAATCTGAAAAATTGGGAAAAGTGGATCAAACCCTTTATGCGTACGCATCAAGGTTCAATGCGTACGCATCCCATCAACATGCGTACGCACTGATGAAGGAAAAAGAAGCCAAAAGCAGAATGAAAAAGAAAGGATGGACGGGAATGAAGGGGAATTTACCTGCAACAGCAAGGGACTGCCACCAACAAAGAGGACCTCGCCCCTCACAAACCTATCTAGAGCATTGAGAGTTCCGGCTAAGACCATCATGCTTGGATTGGATTCCCTCAATAAAGGAAGAATCTGCAATAGGGCCACGTCGGCGGAGTCGGGGGCATCTACAAACAAGTAACATGCCAAGATACAAAAGCAAAGGGCATTCAAACGGTGTGGGAGTTGATTACCTGTAACTATAGGAGGAAGTTGGCTGAAGTGCGAAACTACAAGTTGGAAGTCTATCCTTGAATTTGAAAACCATCTCCGAGCTACCCTGTTTGGAATACCGAATAAAGAAGAAATTAGGCCCTCGGCCTTGAGAGGTACTACGGATGGTAGTAATATATGGTCGAAATCTGGACGCCCAAGGATGGCCCCAAATTCCTCCATGGTGGGACACACTTCCGTGTTATTGAAGCGGAACACATGACGAGAAGGATCCCAAAACTCGGTAGCCAGTTTGAGAAGGTCTTGGTTAACCCGCACTTGGGAATAATCAAGCAAAGAAGACAGTTGAAACTGGGATTTAAATTCCCTGCGAGATTGGCCATCCAAAGATTTGAGCCAGTTAGAAAGGTTCGCCATTAGTGAAAAATAGGAGGTGGAAGGGATGACGCTGGTAGAGTTCAAGTGGCGGCTAGGGTAATGAAGAAGAGGCCTTTATAAAGAAAAAGTACAGCAAATGCCCTTTTGGGAAAGAGACAAACAAGAGAGACTGCTGTGGGCCCTAAAAAAGGACAGAATTTCATTTGATGCGTACGCATCTGTGGGAGATGCGTACGCATTAATTCCAAGTGCGTACGCATTAATAGTGGGTGCGTACGCATTACGTGTTTCCTACACTGTCAGAACACCCTGTTTCAGCAACCGAGCCACCTGGTTTCATCAGTATTTACACTAAGCAGATCAATGCAACTTCAAAATAATTTCAGGCAGCACACAGCAATTCAAAGCAAGAAAAGCACATACTGAAATAAAAACCAAGTGCAAATGTTTAAGTACATAACCCCGAAATTGAAATTGTAAATTGTTCAAAGAAAAGAGAGATAGAGTCTAAAAGCCCCTAGGGCGATAAGACGGACCGCTGGATGAACCAGCCCCACCACCACCTTGCCCACCATCATCACCACCCTCATCATCATCACCACCTCCACCCGCATCTGCTGCACCTCCGGGTGCCGGCCCTCCCCGCATGCGCAAGATTGTCGCGGAATGAGCAGTCAACATCCGCTTGAGCCCACCAAACATCTGGTATACAAGCTCCATCTCCGCAAGGGTAAGCTGAAAAATCAAAGTGCGATTAGGGCATGCATATTTCGAACTAACTATTTTGCAGGACCTGTCAAGAGAAAGAAGAAATGTTACCTGACGCGTGCCAGGAGGGAAAGGGAGTGGATGCGCTCGCGGGTCGGGGACAATGGACTCCTCATACGCCTCGCCCTTCTCATCGTAAAGAGGAACCGACCACGAGGGAAATGCAGGAGGAAGTCCCTCGGGAGGAATGCCCGCATCAGGAACCTGGGTATGAAAAAAGTGCAATGACAGGGGCAAGCTTATGGAAAGCAAAACAGTGACAAGAATGGAACAGAATGGATACCTGGTGACCAATGAAGCGGGGCATGAGGCGCTCCCTGGCAAAGGTGGCATAGTCATGCTCTAGGCTCAGCAGACGAGAAATGTAATGAATGCCACCTCGCCACTCATCCAAATCTAGCTCACCCATCTGATAGGGCACCAAGGAGAAAGCAGGAGGATCATAGGGGACTCGGGCACACAACTCAAGATCTGTAGTCAGCTGGGGCACGACCCTTTCGGCAAAGTAAAAGGCCCGGGCACGGGGATAGGACAGCAAACAGGACACCTCAGCCATGGCGTGCGCGTCCTCCTCCCACTCTGGGGGACCAACCTCGGCTCGACCAACCCAAGGGCGGGGATTCACCTATTGTCAGGACATGATCAGCCAAAAGGAAACAAAAAGGGGAAAGAGAACAATAGGAAGCAAAAAGTGGACCCATACACGCTCAAGCCTGTCTAGGAACTCTCGGACTCCAATGTGGGACAAGTCCTCCTGATCGCCCAGAGGTCTCAAGTCAATGTACTCCTGGGCCCATAGCTGCAAGACAAACAAAGAGAATCAATAAACATCTTGAGAAAAGAGCAAAGCATGAAAATAGAAGAGAATGGAACCCATATACGGTTACTTACCGCCCAAAGCCTCCAGCAACCTGTCAAAGAGTCGGATTTTACCCGACTAAGGGCATCCGTGGTGGCATAAAGGTGTGCCAAGACAGCCGACCCCCATCCATACTCATATGCAGCCTCAAGGTCCTCCAATGCTAAGAGCCAACCTGGCTCAAAAGTCTGCGCAGCATTAGGGACTAGGAAAGCCCCTATAAGGTAGAGGATGAAAGCTCGAGCCATGATAACACGCTCCTCCACAGAGTCCTGCCCTCTCCCAAGAAACTCATTGTACAAAGCTGGATACTTCATGGTGGCATTGGGTCAAGGCATGCCCAACAAACGCTGGGTCAACGCCTTCCTCTGATCCTCCGTCAGCTCAAAAGTGAAGGGCCTCCCCCTCATCCGTAGACCTGTCAGACGGTGGAAGTCGTAAGGGGTGAGAGTCCACTCCCTACCCGCTAAATGAAGGGTATGGGTGGTGTCCCACCACCTCTCTGCCAGGCAGAAAACCAAGGTGTTGCTGGTAGCCCGATGAATCGTCACTGCAGCCACGGTCCCAAACCCGACATCCGACACCAATTGCTGAGTATCGGGGGTCAACCGGTCCCACCAAGTAGTCAAACTCTCCAGACTGCCACGTCCACTTTTCTTCTTTGGAATCTGGAAAGAAGGAGAACCCAGGTAAGTACAGATACAGGTAAGTACAGGTTCAGGTCAATTCTATCAAACACAAGTTCGGTGCGTACGCATGACCTATGGTGCGTACGCATTGGTCACAGTGCGTACGCATAGGAGGCGACTGCGTACGAATAGGCAAGGCAGTGCGTACGCATCGATGCTTAAGTCCATCAGATTTCTGTTTTATTTTTATTTGTTACATTAATTCGAGGTGCGTACGCACTACACCCCAATGCGTACGCATGCGGGGCTTGTGCGTACGCATGTGGGACTTATGCGTACGCACTCAGGACCCTGGTTCGTCTTCAACCTCGGGACCGTGAACCCCCTCAACCTCCAAACTCAGATTTCACAAGTTTTCTCCAGTTTTTATGATATATACAGACATACTATGATCATTTGAGGATAAAGTTCACATTTTTATGGACGGTGAGAGATAAAAATCAGGTCTTTGAAGGCATGCATATTCAACAATGGAGGAATGGGTTTCAAGACTTACTCTTTGTTGCCGTGCAATGTGGGAGAGATGCTCCTGTGGCCTGAAGGTGATGTCGGGGATTTGCTGCGGGTTGAGCCGTGGATCCCAACGGTTGATGGTGAACCCTTCATCATCGCCGCGAAACCGTTTGTTCTTGGGAGGCATGTTTGCCGGCGGGAAGTTGCAGAGAGAAAGTAAGAAGAAAAGAATGGGAAGAATGAGAGACAGAGGAAGGAGAACAGTGGGTTGGGAATGGGTTTGCAAGAGAATAAGAACAAGTTTTTTATGAAATAGGAGTGAGTGGGAGAGGGAGTTATGGAGGAGTGGGGAGTGATTTTCGGGGTAATGGGAAGCGTCGCCGGAGAAGAAGAGGTCGTTTCAGAATTTGAAACACCCCTTAAAAGAAACGGTGCCGTCTCGGTAAAAAATTTTGGCAGAATTGCATCTAATGCGTACGCACTAAATATGGGTGCGTACGCACCAGTTATTCATGCGTACGCATCAAACCTTCCCCACGTATTCCTCAAATCGCGTCGCCGTGTGACAAACCCGATACGAATAAAATTGCACCTAATCTGAGGTCCGACAGGAATGGAATTGCACCTAATCTGAGGTCCGATACGACTGAAATCGCACCTAATCTGAGGTCCGATAGGAATGAAATCGTACCTAATCTGAGGTCCGATAGGAATGAAATCGTACCTAATCTGAGGTGCGATAGGAATGAAATCGTACCTAATCTGAGGTCCGATACGACTGAAATCGCACCTAATCTGAGGTCCGATAGGAATGAAATCGTACCTAATCTGAGGTCCGATAGGAATGAAATCGTACCTAATCTGAGGTGCGATAGGAATGAAATCGTACCTAATCTGAGGTCCGATACGACTGAAATCGTACCTAATCTGAGGTCCGATACGAAGGAAATCGTACCTAATCTGAGGTCCGAAACCTAATCTGAGGTCCGAAATGGAGGAAATCGTACCTAATCTGAGGTCCGATACGAAGGAAATCGTACCTAATCTGAGGTCCGATATGAATGAAATCGTATCTAATCTGAGGTCCGATACGACTGAAATCGCACCTAATCTGAGGTCCGATGCGAAGGAAATCGCACCTAATCCGAGGTCCGATATGACTGAATCTACGCCCACCCTGGGGCCCGATGTATCCTTTTAACCCACTCTGGGGTTCGCTTTATTCTTCAAGATAACTGTCATCCATTGATTTATACCTGTTAAACATCCTCGTTATAGCCCCAAACGAGGTCGGATTCTCACATATGCACAAACTACGGCGGGTCTGATCCCTTATAAGAGGGTACGTAGGTAGTTAGGTGATCCCTAATTCGACCCCATGCATGGTTACATTTGATTTTGAGTTGTTAGGCGGTCAAAATGATTGGGTCTATGGAATCTTTCGACACCACTCGAAGGAGCGAGTGAAATCGAAAGAGGGGCAACTGTAGACACCCCATTTTGTACCACCTAATTAATTTGAAATCACGTATTTTGGAAACCCAATGATGAGGTTTATTGTATGTTTTGAGATAATGACAAAGCAATTCCCGACGAGTAGCCAAGATTACAACAGGAAAATACTGTCCGTCTACATTTCATGCGTACGCACCAATGGGTGGTGCGTACGCACCAAGTTTCCATGCGTACGCACCTTAAGCCTTTTTCAGGCCCCTTCAGATCTGTCTCCCACTAAACATGAGAGCATGGGGGAGAGTATGGGGGGGGAGTGGGGAGATTCCCACGGGTGTTCCCCGCATGGGTAGGGGATGGGCCAGTCAGGGGATGTTTTCAAAACCTAATTGAGCCCTATTTATACTCTACTGATGGGACTGGAGAGGGGATCGATCAATCAGTCGGGGGGAGGTCCTTTTTTAGAGATAGAGCTATTTCCTTTTTTTGAATAGAGGCTGAAGAGAGAACGGCCAGAAAGAGAGAGGGAGAGAAATCAAATACCCACCAAAACACCAGAAAACCAGAAGAGAGAAAAGAGTGTTGAATGTTGTGATCCTAAGCCGCGAGAAGGGAATTGCTGCGTTGATATTGGAAGCATTCAAACCTGAGGGGTACGTATCATACATACACCTATATATGTATGCACTGTAAATTTATACTGCATATTTGTTTTCATGAGTTATTGTCTAATATAATGATGCCATGTTACACTGTTAAGGTCAAGAAAATCATTGGTAATGTTAGATTTGAAGGAAAATAGCCGTGTCATGAGTTATTGAATTGACGGGTTTCCGGGTTATAAACTCAAGACTTTGACCCAAAAAATAATCATGATTCTGCAAGTTTTTGGATGAACGATTTATGCGCGCTTGTAGTGCTCTGCAAGAGCTTTAATTTGGTTTTTGAATCATTAAATTTGGTTAAGAAATGAGTAAGATAAGTTAGGGAGAAGTTAGCACGGGACAAAGCTCAACACTGCGTTTTTCAGTTTCAACCCGTTCTGAGGTTGAAGGTGAAGTGGACAGTGATCCAGTGTGGGCGTACTCACCCACAGGTACCGTGTTCCCTAGCATTTGAAGACCTTAGGTTGGCCCGATTGACTCCAAATTCGACAGGTGGATTCGTCTTATTGAGACCTATCATGTGGGACCTTTGGTTGGTCATTTTGACCACAGTTTGACCAACTTTTGACCGTTCATCATTTGAGCTAAGTTGGTACGTACGCACCACTGCATGATGCGTACGCACCACTGCGTGATGCGTACGCACCATTTCTCCTGGTAGAGAATTAGTTAATGTTAATTTTAATATTATATTCATGAGTTTAATGTGAGTACGTGTGGGTTATATTGTTTATCATAATTTATTCTGGTTTTGATTAAAATAGATTAGATTATATCATTATAATATTAGTTAGGTTATTTTATTAAGTATGGTTAGAATATTTAATGTTAGTGTTAGTATTTTTGGTGTATTTTAATGGTTGTATCTTTTGTTTAATATTAGTGTATGCTGATTGGTATTTTTGTAGATTAAATTAATGTTAGTGGTGTTAGTATTTTATTTGTAAAATGCATGTTAGTGGAGAATGTAGGGAAATTGTCTTGCTGATGCGTACGCACCACTATATGGTGCGTACGCACCATGTGCTCTGACAGAAAAAACTCATCTGCTTCAAATGGTCATTTTGAATCCACTTGGTGCGCACGCACCACCACATGGTGCGTACGCACCAATACATGGTGCGTACGCATTGTAGTCTAGGCACTCTTTTATCTGTTTACTTATTTTTGCTTTCCGTGAGTTATTATCTCTTGTATATTCTGCCATGCCATGTGCTATTAACCATTTCTCCACTTGATCATTTTCTTATTTGCATAATCATTCGCGTGCTTGGCATATTATTGCATTTTCGCATGCTTAGGGTTGAATTTGATTAAATACCTTGATTAATTAAAGCCAACAATTATTCACGGAGGCCGGTTTCGATCGGGCATTTTTGGGTGCCTAATACCTTCCCAATAATGTACCCTAGCTCCGGACTTGAATCTCTGGACCTCGAATTTGACCAAAAAACACAGTTCCCAAAGCTAAATTGGGTGGCGACTCCCGCTTGCGCTCACACGGCCAGGGAGTGTTTTCTGGCAGAGTATGCAGGCCATTCGGCACCCTCCGAGGTCAAACTGAAGTCTAAGGTCCCACGCCTTCCCAGCTCGGGAACTGGCAGAATTAAAGCCCCGAGGCAAGAGCCTGAGCAGAAGAAAAAATCCAAGATTGATGAGGTCCCCTTGTAGCAACGAAAGGGAGAACGGCCCGGAGTAGAAGAGACAGCTCTGGAACCCGCGGACAGAACGGGGGAGGAGCTAGTGAAGAAGGTAATCAATCCTGATGATCCAGAAAGGTTTTTCTGGATAGGAAAGTCATTAAGTGGAGCCGACGCAGCAGAGCTTTTCGAATTTTTGAAGAATAACATCGATGTATTTGCTTGGTCACCCCATGAAATGCCAGGGATCGACCCCAAAATTATTACTCATGAGCTGCAAGTTAACCCGGATTACAAGCCAGTGGTTCAGAAGCAACGAAGATTGTCAGATGATAGAGCCGAAACAGTTTCTGCCGAGGTCGATAAGCTCTTGAAAGCAGGGTTCATCAGAGAAGTAAAATACCCGAGTTGGCTGGCCAATCCTGTATGTGTGAAAAAGAAGACAGGGGACTGGCGAGTCTGTATCGATTTCACGGACCTCAATAAAGCGTGCCCAAAGGACAGTTTCCCCTTGCTTAAGATTGACCAACTTATAGACTCTATCTCGGGGTATAAGAGACTGAGTATATTTGATGCCTACTCGGGCTACCATCAGATTCCCATGGCAGAACACGACCAAGACAAGACGGGGTTCATTACTCCTAGAGGAACGTACTGCTACAAGGTGATGCCGTTCGGGTTGAAGAATGCAGGGGCCACCTACCAACGTCTTATTAGCAGGATGTTTGAAGGACTGATTGGCAAAAACCTTGAGGCGTACGTTGATGACACTATTGTAAAGAGCAGCTCAGAGAAAGACCACCTAGCAGACCTAACTGAGGCTTTTGCCCGACTCAGGGAGTATGGGATGAAGTTAAATGCGAAGAAAAGCTCATTTGGAATAGGCTCGGGAAAATTCCTGGGTCACTTAGTTTCAAGAAGGGGGATCGAAGCAAATCCAAGTAAGATTGAGGCGATAAGAACCTTACGTACTCCAACAACGGTCAGGGACGTTCAACAGCTGAACGGGATGGTGGCAGCACTCAGTAGATTCATCTCGAGGTCATCAGACAAATGCCACCCATTCTTTCAAATACTGAAGAAGAGCACTAACTCGGGATGGAACACGGAATGCCAAGAGGCTTATCAAAAGTTGGTGGCTCATCTAGAAAAACTGCCCACCCTGACCCACCCTTACCATGGGGAACCTCTTTACCTCTATCTTGCTGTTTCAGCTCATGCACTCAGTGGCGTTCTTTTAGCCCAGCGCGATCTTACTCAGGCACCAATCTATTATATTAGCAAGACACTATTAGACGCTGAAACCCGTTATCTGCCCCTTGAAAAACTGCTCCTAGCACTTGTCACAGCCTCCAGAAAACTCCAACACTACTTCCAGTCTCATCCTATCATCGTCCTCACCAACTACCCACTGAAAGATGTGCTCCGCAGAGCTGATTTGTCCGGATGCGTCTCGAAGTGGGGGGTAGAACTCAATGCTTACGACATTCACTTCCAGCCCCGACCTGCCATAAAGGGGCAAATATTGGCTGATTTTTTGGCTGAATTCGCGGATCCTACTTCCAGTTCGGGACAGACAGCATTCAACTCTTCTCTGCCCGAACTGGGGAGGAAAGACAATATAAACACAGAGAAGAGGAAGAGATGGGAGCTCAAAGTGGATGGTGCATCTAATGCGAAAGGTGCAGGTTTGGGAATTGTACTGATAGATCCCGAAGGAGAAATCATCGAGCAAGTAGTGAGACTTATGTTCCCAGCCTCAAACAATGAAGCAGAGTATGAGGCAGTTGTGGCAGGACTGGGGATGGCCCAAGCAATGGGGGTAAAGGAGTTGACAGTATACAGTGACTCCAGGCTAGTGGTTAACCAGCTGAACAAAGAATATGAAGCCAAAGACGAAAGAATGGCTGCGTACATGCACAAGGTATGGGAATTGGCTGCGAGGTTCATCAATGTGGAGTTCAAACGCTTTGTGAGGGATCAGAATAGACATGCAGATGGGTTGGCTGCCCTGGCCGCAGCGTTGGAAACAGATACCCCTCGAACCATAAATGTCGAAGTGTTGCAAGAGCCCAGCATCGGGACAGAAGATCTCATTTCGGACATTCAGTCTTCGACACCGAGCTGGATGGACGAGATAATTGCATATCTACAGAAGGATGAACTACCCGAGGATCGCAATCAGGGTCACCGAATTCGCGCGAAGTCAGCTCGTTTTTGGCTATCTCCCTCGGGCTCTCTCTACAAAAGATCCTACACGGGACCATACCTGAAGTGCGTACATCCAGACCAAGTGCTGGACCTGCTGGCTGAGCTCCACGAGGGATTATGCGGAGGTCATGTAGGAGGAAGATCACTAGCCCATAGGGCAAACACTCAGGGCTACTGGTGGCCATACATGCAGAAGGACGCTATCAGGTATGTGAGGAAGTGCCCGAAGTGCCAGATGTTTGCTGACAAAATACACCAGCCTGCTCAGGAGTTACATCCTATATCTAGTCCGTGGCCTTTCGCACAATGGGGGTTAGATCTCGTGGGTTCATTGCCCACAGCCTCGGGGAACAGGAAGTACTTGTTCATTGCAACTGATTATTTTACCAAATGGGTAGAGGCTATCGCGCTTGCTTCAATTAAAGATTCTGATATTATCAAGTTCCTTTGGGAGAATATCATCACACGTTTCGGGATCCCGAGAGCTTTCGTATCAGATAACGGGACTCAGTTCGACAGTAGACAAACTCGGGAATTCAGTGCAGAACAGGGAATTCAGTGGTGGTATTCTAATCCGAGTTATCCGCAGTGCAATGGTCAGGCAGAGGCAACCAACAAGATTATAATCGCAGGGATAAAAAGGAGGCTAGACAACGTGAAAGGGTCTTGGCCCGACGAGCTGCATTCTGTACTATGGGCATATCGAACTACCCCGCAGAGGTCCACTGGAGAAACTCCGTTTTCTATGACCTATGGCATGGAAGCAGTTATACCGATAGAGATGGGTCTACCAGGTCTCAGAACCGAATCTTATAACGGGGCAACAAATGATCAGACTCTGTCTCAAGATCTGGATTTAGCAGAAGAAAGAAGAGAAAGGGCTCGAATTAAAATGGCATCTTACCAACAAGAACTGAAAAAATATTACAATCGAAGAATAAAGTCAAGGGAGTTCAATGTCGGAGAGCTGGTACTCAGACAAGTCAACGCTGGAACCAGAAACCCTGCAGACGGGAAGCTCGGGGCAACATGGGAAGGTCCTTACGAGGTCATCCACGTCGGGGGAACAGGTTCTTACAAACTAAAGAGCTTGGAGACCGGGTAAGAGCTCCCGAGATCAGTTAATATAGCCAACCTAAGATTGTTTTACCGATAGCTAAAGTTGTAATTACATTCAACGATTATTCAATACAAGTTCAGAGGTTATTCAAGAACGTCATCGCTTGTTTATCATTCGAACTAAAAAGGCATTTTCCCCAACAATGGGTCGAAGTCAAAAATTGCCTAAGAATGGGCACAAGTCTCACCTAATAAATGGCTTGAGCACACCGAACCTAAGAATGGGTTCACAACAAAGTCTTGCCCAAGAACGGGTCCAAGCAAAATTGCCTAAGAATGGGCACAAGTCTCACCTAATAAATGGCTTGAGCACACCGAACCTAAGAATGGGTTCACAACAAAGTCTTGCCCAAGAACGGGTCCAAGCAAAATCGCCTAAGAATGGGCATAAGTCTCACCTAATAAATGGCTTAAGCACACCGAACCTAAGAATGGGTTCACAACGAATTCTCACCTAGGAACAGGTTCAACGCAACAACATACCAAGAGATGGGTCTAAGTAAACAAGGACCGACAGGTGTTCAAGTCTCTTACTCGACGAACTAAAGCCCATAGTCAGATTGGGTCTAATTATTTTCACCACAGCAACAAGAGATCTTATCCCGATAGTACATTCAAACACACAGCCGGTATGAAAATAAAAGACACACGCACAGGAGAAAGAAAAATTCTGTATTTCATTAGAAAAAGTATTACAATGGTCTGTACAGATTGGGGCGTTCAGCCAGAAGAAATGAAAAAGAAAAAACAAAGAAAAAACCTAAGTAGCTACATTCTCCCCCGAGTTCCCAGCAACCGGAGCAATGACCTCGGGAGCCGCGACGGGATCTGTAGAGACAGACGGGACCACGGGAGTCTGAGGAAGATCAGGGATAGCCTCCGTGGTGCTCCCCGTTGCATTTACGGGTTGGTCCCCGTTGGCAGCGACTGAAGTGTCATCGGGGACGTCAATGGTTCTCTCGGCTTCAATGGTGGCATTAGGCTGGGACGTGACCTCGGGATTGTTCTCCCCGGCCTCATCGCCGCCAGCAACCTCCATCTCAGCTTCCCCGACATCACCTCCCTCGGGATTGTAATCCGGGGGAATATCCCTCCTTTCAAAAGGAATATCGGCAATGCCAGGAAATTGGGCAGATGCCAACTCGACCAAGGTCTCCCACGCAAATTTGTAGGTGACCTCGAGCTCGGTGGTCAACTGCCCAACGAGGGAAGCCGTCACGCTTTCCCTCTCCTCAGTCACGGCCTTCTTCACGGAGGCCTTCTCCTTCTCTACCTCAGCCTCAAGAGCCCGGACCTTACTCGCCAGCTCGCGCTTCTCCCGGGCCAGCCCATCCTGGGCGTCCTTCGCCTTCCTCAGCTCGGCCTCCAAATCCGCATAGTCCTTCCTCGTGAGTTCCAGCTTGCTGATGGCACTCTCGGCTGTAGACTTGAGAGTCTCGCATTCAGACTTTACCTTCTGAAGTTGAGACATAGTCGCACCACAGTTGGCCTCAGCTTCCCCAAGCTTCTGATCGTACTCACTCCGGACTTTGGCGAGCTCGAGTTGCAACTTGTTGTCTTCCTCCTCAAAGCGATCGCCCGCCAGCAAGATTTGTTGGCAGCCCTACACAGACATCAGCAAGTCAAAGATCAGGATGAGACAGCAAGTAATGGAAATCACATGAGGACGGGACTTACTCGGTAAAGGCTAGTAAACCCGAAGCGGAGGTTGTCGAGGGCGGACCTCTTCTTGAAGTGCTCCATGTCCGCTGGCAACCTCATGGGGTTCCCCAGCTGCCTGAAGTTGTACTCCGCAGAGAAGGAGCTGGTAACATCCTTATCTGTGGGTACGGGGAACTGCACACACGGACAGAGACATAAAGTCAGTCAGAATTCGTGATAAACTTCCGGATGAGAGGCACAGAAAGAAGTGAAGGTTTACCTCGGGGAATTTTGATAATACACCAACACGGGAAGAGGCGCTCCCACCTCCAGCCGCCGGGGCGTTGGCACCCCCCTGCTCAGACCCTTGCACAGCGGGTTGCTGCTCGGGGACCGCAGAGGGTCTCCGGGGCTTCGTGGTAGGAACCAGTGGAGCCTTCCCCTTCCCAGTAACCTCGGGCGCCTGGGGCCTGCCCACGTCCTGCCCCTTCATAGCGCCCGACAAAAGTTTGCCACTGTTGGGGTCAGTGGACTTCTTGCCGCCGTCCCAACCAGACCCAGGAACAGCAACAGCAGCAGTCTTGCCAGCTCTCTGCTGCTGCTGATTCTGCCGCTGTTGCTGCGGCTGCTGATTCTGCTGCTGCTGATTTTGCTCAGCAGCCTTCTTTTCCTGGGCCTCTTTCTCCGCCGCCCTTCTCTCAACAACCAGAGCCCTCAAATTCATCCCAGAGTCTTTCTGGGTCCTCTGGCTGCCGGAGTCTGTTCTCTGTCTCTTGGCGGGGGGGGGACAGGAGCCTCTCCTCTCCATGGCTTGGGAGACAGTCTCCTCAGAGCTGGAGCTCTCAATGACGAAGGGGGCGCGGCGAGCCGTCTTTTCGGAGGGCCTAATCTCCTCAGCTCCCTCCCCTTCAGGTCGGAGGCGGATCCCTTCTTCCTCCTCTTCCTCTTGCTCTCCTCTCTCCAAGTCCTCTTCTACCACACGGGTCAGCTCGTCGTCAGGCTGCTCCCAATGGGGGTAACTCGCCTTCCCCCAAGTCTGGTACCGCGCGTGGTAGTTGAGCAAGGTCTCCGCCGCACGGCAACGCTGGCTGACTTGATATCCGAGCAGTCTCTCGATATCCTCCTCGTTTAGCTTGTCAGCAGGCTCGTTGGCGTGAGGAGCTGCTAGAAAGAAACATGACATGAGTATCAATATTAAGTCCAAGATTCAACTCGAGGTCATATAAAACAGGAAAAAAAAAAGCAAAATAACATCGCTGATTTCTTACAGCTAGAGCCTCTCTCTCGGGGAATGATGGGAGGATCAGGGGGAAGAGTCCCATCTACGGGCCCGTACACGAAGACCACAATTTCATGAGCTCCCGGGTTGGAGTCTGGGATGTGGGTGACAAAGGGTTTCTTCCTGCGCTTGAGGGAGAGGTAAACATCGGGCTTATTTTTAAGGGCGCAGATTTTGTAATGGTGGAGGATCTCACGCACCCCGACAGAAGTCCCTAGAAGCTGATTAAGGACATGAACCCCCATGATGATCCTAAAGGAGTTCAGCCCTAGCTGGGTTGGGACTATTCCACAGTAAAGGAGGAAGTCATTGAGAAGGTCGGGGAAGGGGACACGAACTCCACCCTCCATGAAAGCAGCGATGGGAAC
The DNA here is from genome assembly GCA_039720395.1 of Liquidambar formosana. Lineage (NCBI taxonomy): Eukaryota > Viridiplantae > Streptophyta > Magnoliopsida > Saxifragales > Altingiaceae > Liquidambar > Liquidambar formosana. The sequence goes on along the minus strand of JBBPBK010000395.1, from coordinate 21,097 downwards.
GGGGAGGCCATCCTTGGCATCTGACCTAAAGACGTCCTCCCCGGGCTCAGCAAAGCGGAAGCTAAACTTCCCGTCTTCAAAGCCGTATAGAGCCCTAAACTCAGCTATCTTTGCAGGGTTCCCCCTAATGTCATAAAAAGAAGACATCTGCCAAGATGAAAGGGGAATGTTAAATCCAGGGATAACTCAACCCATGCCAACATGTCCCGACCTAAAACTCCATGATCAAGTTCTAACAGGTATGTTACCCCTGCCTTGACAGACCCTAAAATTTTTCTAAGTGTCAGCTCGGGGAACATTCAACTCGGTGTTGGGAAAAGACTAAAAAGGACACCAAAAACCTTTTTCTCAAGTTTACCCCGAGATGGAGTTTTTTCAAACCCTAAAAGGCGGGAAAATCAATATCTTGGTGATTTGCCCCAAAAACCAGAGGAAAACCCTAGGATTATGAAGCAAACCCCAAGAACATCTCCAACAACCGCAGAGAGGAAAATACACCGAACAAATTGAAGAATAAAGAACAAAAACCAGTTATACCTTTACAAAGATCAAACGGTGGTCAGGAAAGCTGTATCGCCGGAAAAACTGTACGGCACGGCGCTGAAACCTCCAAAAGTTGTTCTTGGGAGGGTGAAGCGAGCAAGAAGAGCACCAGCAGAAAATAACACCGAAGAAACGGTTTGCAAAGGCAATGAAGGAGAGCAGAACGGATCTTCTCCCACAAACGAACGGCGCAGACAGTGGATTCCGGTGGAAAATACGGTGTTTTCTTGGAGAAGACAGAAAGAAAAAGCAGAGAAAATAGAGAGAGAAAACGGAGAACAGAATGCAGAGAGAAAAGGCAAAGAGTAGAGAGAGAGTGCAGAAGATAAAATGAGCAGTAATCTGTTTCCCTCCAAAGACATAATGCTCCTGGCGCATTAAATGCAGATCGTACGGTCCCAAGGCACATGACGTCAGCGCCTTGGAATACGGAAAGGCTTAACCGCCTCTTTGCCAGGTAAGCCCTAGAATGCCAAGCGGCATAGGGGCACAGGGAAAAACACTTAGCAAAACAAAATTATGACAAGTCCCAACTCGGGAATGTCATAATTTGGGGCAAATTGTGTGGAAATATCTCTGAACCGAGGTTTCAGCTCGGGATGGAAGGTTCAGGCCTGAAACGCTGACACGTGGCGAAGATTGCTCAACCAGGCCAACTACAACGCACGTGATTCACCTCCCAAGATCCAGCTCGGGGCAAGGGGTTAAACCATTTCACTTGACACGTGGAAGGCCCTCACGCTAGGACCCACTGCAAAGCACGTGATCTTCCAACTCGGGACCTGACCTTCACCTCGGGACACCTGTCTTATGACTCACGCTACAATCCAAATCCTACTACAGTCCAAAACTGTCCTAGCAGCTGTAATTCCTGACACAGCGGTTACAAGAAACCACGGTTCCCCGTCCAACCATGGTCAATAAACCATGGTCAGACGGTTATGGGTAAACCATAGTCAGATCTGACCTAACCCAAGCAGTTATCTGACCTCACATGGTCAGTCCGTACAGGTGGGTATAAAAAGAATACGATACAGCCTAATTTGGTAAGCTACAGTACCCTAACTCTCTGAGATTCATCTTCTTCCTTGCCTCATTCTCCCCAGTACAGCTTTCTGACTTAAGCATTGGAGAGGGCACGGCCAAAACCCACCTTGGCCTACCCTCTGACCCGTTTTCCAAGCTTGTGATTGTAGGTCCAGGCGAGGGAGCAAGCTCCATCATCAACACGTAGTTCGGGGAGCAGATTTTACCCCGTACAATTTTAATACCTTCAACTTTGGGGGTAGTTTCAATTTGGTCCATAAACTTTGAATTGTCTCAATTTACTTATCAACTATTGTTGCAATGTGGTCCAGGGCCCAACGTCCATTAGGTTTATGAACGGAAAGCGCACATGCACAGCACATGCAGCTGACGTGGATCTTAGGTGGCGTCCATGTGTGCTTCTCTGCCCAATTAGAGACCACGTGCTTAGCATGTGATATCAAGTCCAGCTTTTTTGAGGAATTTTGACCGAAATGCCCCCAAATCAACTTCTCCTTTTCTTCCTTCTTCACGAATGGTTTCGGTCAAAACCCTAAATCTTCCCCCAAATCTTCCGCCATGGTTTCCTCCCTTCTTATCTTCTTCACCTGAGTTTGACCCCAAACCGAATACCCATGATTGCAATTCTACAACAACCCACAATCAAAACCCATGTCTGCAACTCTACAATCAAAATCCAACATAGGGAAAAAAAAAATTCGGATCCCAGTAACTCCATTTTTCCGGTAGATCTGGTGTTTGAGCCGGTGGAACAATAGGTAAGTTTAAATCCTGATAATATTTCTGTCAAACCTGGGTTTAGCGCACAGAGATTGAACAATCAGCTTTATGATATTGCTATAAATTGGGCTGGTGGATTACATCACGCCAAAAAGTGCGAGGCATCTCGATTTTGTTACATTAATGACTTGGTTTTGGGGATCTTGGAGCTTCATCTGCTCGATCCGGTTGCTTCGATGTGGATCTATGCAAGGAGGTAGGCGAGGGTAGCTTGTATCTCTTCTCCTAGGCTACCTGCACATCTTATTCGCGAAGAAAAGGCAGTGAGCGGTTCTGTGCTTAGTAGAGGTACCGGCCACTGGACGACAACTGCTTCTTGTTCTTGCCCAGCCGCTTCTTTTGATTTATTTGTTATTTAGAATCCTAAACTAAAAAAGAAGTTCCTGAATTAGCGCAGGATGGTTGTAGATCAGCGGGAGTGCTGTAGTTGTACTAACCTGTCGCCGATTTCAGGGCAAACCCATGCTGCTTATTCACCATGGGTTTCTCATCGTCAACAATGATGGTGGTTCAGCCATGGGATTTTCATCGTCACAGGAGGAAAATGGGGATGTTTCTTCACCTTTTTCCAACGATTTGCATAAATCTTGCGGTCGCCGTCACCGCCGATAGCCACTACCATTGCCGAAAAATATAAAGATCTCAAATCTGGTCGGTTTCTCAATTACTCATTACCTATTTCTTCAACAGAAAACTCAAAACTCAGATCACATGAAGGTGGGTTTCGAAGCTTTGCCATATGACCCTTTTGTCAGATTGAACCAAAACCAAATTCCCTGAATCCAAGAGCTGAGCTTTGCAATTTTTGGTGGACGTGGTTGGAACATTTGAGGAATTCCGACGTGGTGATTTCCAGAATTGCCGAGGCTGAAGAATCCAAATGAGAAGTTTTCTCCACTAGAGACTAAATAGACTGGTTAGATGTAATTGTGTCAATGGAAGTGCAAGGTTGGAGGAGAAAGAAGAGAAGCAACGAACTCATAAACCTTTGTTTATGATTTATGATGATTCGGTGCTAGCTATGGTTGTTGAGGTTGCAACCATGGCGAAAGATTTAGGGGAAGATTTAGGGTTCCGACCAAGACCATTCATGAAGAAGGAAGAAAAGGAGAAGTTAATTTGGGGGCATTTCGGTCAAAATTCCTTTAAAAAGCTGGACTTGATATTACGTGCTAAGCACGTGGTCTCTAATTAGGCAGGGAAGCACACGTGGACGCCACCTAGGATCCACAGCAGCCGCATGTGCCGTGCATGAGCGTTTTCCATCCATAAACCTAACGGATGTTGGGCCCTGGACCACATTGCAATAATAGTTGATAAGTTGTCACTAAATTGAGACAATTCGAAGTTTATGGACCAAATTGAAACTATCCCCAAAGTTGAAGGTATTAAAACGTTATTAACCCAAAAAAAAACTATTAGAAAGTGAGTGGTTTTGAGATCTAACGAGGTAGATATTGATAAAAAGATTTTATTTTTATTTTTTTTCGCTAGGGATATCAATTAAGAGATCAAAGGATGTTCCTCTATATATTACCAGTACCAGAGTATAGATAGATTTCTTGATAAGAAATACTAGTACAGATATTTAATTGTTTTTCTTTCACTCCCTTCCCACTTTTTTAAGTTCAAAAATAAGAAAAAATGTTTCATAATTAATATATATATATATATATATATATATATATATATATATATATTTTTATACAGTTCTGCTTTGTCTCATTGCATAAATAGAAATACAAAAATGGGGTAAAGATTGGGGATTCATATTAGACTCACTTGAGGTTCAGCTGAGCCAACATTTGTTGAGGTGTTTAAGCTCCAACTTGGATATGCTTAACTGGGCTTCAAGTTTGCTTAACTGGGCTTCAATTTTGAACTGGCCTAAAATAATGATACTCATAGATTATATATATCTGTATTGTGTTTAAAGTAATAAAGTTAGTATAAAATTGTTGAAGTTAATCCTAAGAGGTTGACCAGTGATCTTTGAAACTTATGCTTTAAGAAGCAAAGGGTCATGAATTTGACTTCGCAGTCCCTCTAGGGTTAGTCACTGGAGATATTTATTTTGAGTGTTAGCTTACGTGGAGTAAACAGTGACCTTACCCATGTTATAAAAGATTAGTCAAACCAAAGATTTAAATATCTTCGTTACAAAAAAAAAAAAAAAAAAAAAAAGAAGGGTTGATAAAAAAAAAAAAAAAAAGGGTTGAAGTTATATTGAACAACGTATTTCTAGTCTTTTCTTTTTCTTTTTTTTTCTTTTTTTTTTTTGTAATTTTTATAAAGGCAAAGTTTTTAAAATGTCAAAATCAAGCCACCTAAACATGGCTCGAAAATTATAACCAAAAAAAAAAAAAAAAAAAAAATTCCCATGGCTCAGAAGACCACAAAATAAATACAACTGGGTTTGGACCAAGGATATTGGGGGCTGAAATTCGGCTAATCCACTGGAGAATATGGGCTTTGGGCTGAACTCGCAGCCCTTATAATTTGTAGCATACGTATGGTAATGAAACTCACTCAGGACTGATTTTATTTCAACTTCTATAATTATTTTCTTGAATCAATCGATCACAGTATTTAGTTATTTTCCCCAGCGTCTTAACTATACTCTGTCATGTGAAAACTTGATGGCTATTGAGGAGAGATAGATCATAGGATAAGAAGACTTAAAGAGGTTCTTGATGGAATGATGGCCGTAGATAATTATGTATTTACGTCAAATTTATGGAACAGTCTAACACCATGCATATGCAGCCAATGCGCTCGAGACTGTATTGCTGGTTGACGAAAGATCGATCGTGAAGGAAAGTTTTGCCATCTATTAAACCTGCAGACCAATATTGACGGTCCATCAACGATAAAAATGGCCACTACCTATTGTTGGATCCACTAAACAGGGGGGTGAATTGATTATGTACTTTAACTTTTGTTTTATAATACCGAGTGGTCACTCTCAAGACTTGAACTTACGTTTTTGTGATTAGTCCGAAACTTTTGCCATTGCATCAGATCACGGCAGTTCATTGACAATGATTCTTATAATTCAAACATTTCACAAGATCGAATCACCCTTTGGTTCAATTTCCTAAGCAGATCTGAACCCAAGGCCGAATGTGAACCGTGAAAACCTGAGAGGCCCCTCCCCTGGTAAGAAGGCCTAATATGCTTTAGCAGACCATATGTCCGACATATTTGGATAGGGATGAATTGGGCCGAGCTGGACCAGAGAAATATGTGTATACAATTGTGACAGAGTTAATGTGGTGTCATAAGCTGATGAAGATGAAGTAAAGTGAGATTATTAAAATATTTTTTGATCCTACAATCCCATTTTGCTCTCCTCTCATTGGCCTGTGACATCACGTGGCCGTGTCACAGTTATATATAAGTTTCTCTCGAGCTTGACTTGAATTTGAAATTGATCAAATTTTGATCAAACCTCTTGCATTCAACGATCATACACTGGTCGAAAATGAAAATTATTGGAAGATCTCCTCTCTCACAAGAAGGAAATTCACATGAGTCATTTAAAAAATGATTAGTGGGTCGCCTCTTTTTATAAGCGGGTCTCATCATGAATAGAATCGATTATGAGTTTAATGCGAACTATTGGATGGATGTTTTGATGGCTTTGATAAAAACTTCAACAAATGTAATATTTAAAATGACCTAAATAACCTCAATAGATAACTCTTTGATGTCCAATATAAGCTGTGGAAAACCTCATCAAATGACTCCCATGCCATTAACTCAACACGATGGTGATTTTTTTGTCACTTAGCACCATATCCAAACTCGGTCTCATCCCCTACGAAAGAAGTAATCATTAATATATTAAGGTCATCCCCAGAGGTGGTCCCTTGGGCAATGTCCTAGACTAATATAAGGTTAAATTATTGACACGCACAGCATTGGCTACTCTGCAGTGAATTCTTTATGGGCAGAGATTACTATAATACTACCGTGTGATCAAAACCCTTAAATGGACAAGATTTTATATAGATTAACATAGCTTAAATGAGTTATATTGTATGATTAGCATACCCAGCACAGTAGAGTTGTCTTCTTATATAAAGGTTTTGATAAGTGAAAGAGACTACCAACATTTTGGTATGCATTCTGTATGGGGTAGGGACCAATCCAATCAGGTGACGTTCTTCTTTTTCTCAATGTCTCGATGCTAGGGTTGGACAGAGATGGAAAGTCATTTTAACACGAGACTAGCTTCGAATCCCGTGCGATGCACGGATTAATTTATAAAAAATAATATTATTAGCAAATTAGAATTTTAACAGAATACTTATTCTTTAAAATAGTAAAATATATTTATTAATATAATATGTCAATTAAATTTAAAAGATATAGACAAAAATAATCTTTGATGTTCAATCAAAATTATTTTTGGTGTAATATTAGCATAATGTATCACACAAAATTTAATTATACTCTAGGAAAGGATAAATTATTTTGAAAAACAATCAATTTAATGGTAGAAACTTGTAAAAAATGAAGGAACTAACACATTATGATATTTGGTAGGAAAATATTAAAATTCTCTAGAACTTAACCCATCTCACAATCATGGTTTTAACATGTTGGTATATACCAAAGTAAGTATAGCCGTTGAAAGTATCTTGAAATTCAACAGTGCAGATTTTAGAATGCATGACAACGATGAATCTTAGCTTTCTATGAGGTTTTGAGTGGGTTTCATAAAAAGTGAAAAACCATGAGGAAAAATATTAAAAATTTGTTTGAGATTAGAACATAAAAAGATGAAAGAAAAATCTAGACTGAGAAAGAGAATAAGAGAAAAAGTCAGAGGGAGAAGAAAATAAGAGAAAGTATAAATCTTTTAAACTTTATGTAATTAACCATATAGAAGAGTTTTGATTAAAATAGATTTTTTCTTTCTTTCTTTTTTTTTTTTTTTTTTTGTTGGTGTCATAAGCAAATTGGGAGAATTTAAAAATTTCAGCGGATCGCGTTTTTTTTTTTAATCCTCATTTCCTTTATTTGTCTCTCTTTTTAATTATGATTATTTATAATTTTATATGTTCAATTTTTAGAAGAGGGAACGAATAGGCATAAAGAAAACAAAAATATATAGAACAGTCTATTAAATTTGGGTTGAACATTGTATAGTATGGGTTTTTTAATCCTTATACATAAAAATAAAGAGATATGCAGTGAATACTAAGCGCCAACTTACTTCTACTGCATGAGAAAGAGCAAGTAATATCAAAAAAGATAAAAAAGGAAAAAAAAAAAAGGTGGGGAATTTATCTTTTGGTGAATTTATCTTTTGGTGACCATTTCCCAGCTTAATACCAAATAAAGAAAGTTAATAGTCCTTTTGAAGCACCTATCAGTCAATTTGTGGTAAGTTGACAAACAATATCCTTTGTTTGGTATTAAGTTGGAAAGCGAAGACTAAAAGTAGTTTTCTCAAAAGTCACTAAAAGGAACTTTTTGGCAAAATTACATTTTAGTGACTACTTCCAAAATTAATATGAAACAATGGAAGTTAGTTGTCATTTTAGCACACATTTGTAGTCAATTTGTAGCAAGTTGATAAAATATCCTTTTTTGGCATTAGATTAGAAAACGATTACTAAAGAGTAATTTTACCAACAAGGCAATTTCATCCCTGTTTCAACATGTAAAAGGAAAAAAAAGAATAAAAAAAAGGAAAAAAATTCTCATTTTGACACTTGGCACACAAAGAGGTGCCAATCCTCCGTTTTAGATAAAGCAAATTGGGAGAATTTGAAGATTTCGGCAGATCGCGTTTTTTTTTTAATCCTCATTTCATTTATTTGTCTCTCTTTTTAATTATGATTATTTATAATTTTATATGTTCAATTTTTAAAAGAAGGAATGAATAGGCATAAAGAAAACAAAAATATATAGAATAGTCTATTAAATTTGGGTTAAACATTGTATAGTATGGGTTTCTTAATCCTTATACATAAAAATAAAGAGATATGTAGTGAATACTAAGCATCAACTTACCTCTATCGCATGAGAAAGAGTAAGTAATACCCAAAAAAACAAAAAAGGAAAAAAAAAATGAGAAATTTATCTTTTGGGGAATTTATCTTTTGGTGACCATTTCCTAGCTTAATACCAAAGAAAGAAAGTTAATAATCCTTTTGAAGCATCTATCAAGTCAATTTGTGGTAAGTTGACAAATAATATCCTTTATTTGGTATTAAGTTGGAAAGTGATGACTAAAAGTAGTTTTCTCAAAAGTTACTAAAAGTAACTTTTTGGCAAAATTACATTTTAGTGACTACTTCCAAAATTAATATGAAATAGTGGAAGTTAGTTGTCATTTTAGCACACATTTGTAGTCAATTTGTAGCAAGTTGTTAGAAAATATCCTTTTTTGGTATTAGATTAGAAAATAGTCACTAAAGAGTAATTTTACCAAAAAGGCAATTAGATGTTTCAGCATGTGAAAGGAAAAAAAAGAAAAAATTCTCATTGACACTTAGCACACACAGGGATGCCAATCTTCCGTTTTAGATATATATAATAGATAATAGATATGCACGCACTCCCATTGCCATGTTTTCCGATTCTTTTCTTTCTACTCCATATTTGTTTTCTTGGCTTTCGCTTTTGTGCCCTCTTTTGCCCTTTTATTTTATTTATTACTTTGACCTTTAACCCGCCCTTTGCTTGCATTGCGAGGAAGCATCTCGCACGAGTATTCACGCCCAGTCACGTGGCTTATAATCGTTGACAGTTGTCGCTTTGCAACTGTTCCTCATTAAAAATAAATAAAATAAAAGGACCAACAAAATAATAATAAAATAATCCAAATCCTACCAGGGCTGCAACCCAAATCTGCACAAACATAATTTAATGGAACCAACCATTTGACAAATCATTTTTAGTGCCTTTTTTCGTTTTTTTTTTATAAAAAAATCAATAAAACTCACCCCTACTTATAAGGATGTGGGATTTCTGAAAATTTTGGTTTTAACTCCATGTGTATTCTTTTATTAGTTATCTAATAAGGAGAAAAAAAGAAAAAAAGAAGAAGAAGAAGATAGAACTTATCCCTATCTTTTAATATCAATAAATAGGTATTCATACTCTTCGATAATTTAAAAGTCTGAGATTACCCATTCAACAAATAAAGAAATTATTACAAGACTATCATTTCATCTAAAATCATGTTTAACACATGAGGAATGTATAAACTCGGGCATATTTGATGAATTTTAAACATTATTTCCTCAAAACATTCTAGTAAATGTTTAGAAATAACTTGATGGTATTCAATCAAAATGAATGCTAACATCAGTAGATCAATCTAAATTTTTGTCCTTAGTACCACCTACTACAAAAGACCCATCAAATTAATGTCTAGTCTTTTTCATTTGTTTGAAACCTAGCAACTAACATACAAACCAAGGTAAAAAAATTGAAATCGAAGTAGGCTTAGCTTTCAACATGAGTACTAGTTATGCTTAAAAATTGAAATTGAAGTAGGCTGGGCTCATAAGTATAATGGTTAAAGTTCCTCAACTCCCTTCATTGGTTAATGTGATTATAGTACACTAAATTATTTTTTAAAAGGCAAAATGGTTTTTTGTTATTAAATTTATGAGTAGTGGCACCTGTCACATGAATTAGTGTAGATAATTCATAATTGGTATAAAAAACATTTTTTCAAATTTATTTTTTATTACTTAAAAGTATTATGAACCTATAAGATGAACTAATAATTATTGAGAGTTACAAGTAAAAGAGAATAACATTTTGGTTTTGATATTCCAATCCTTATTTAAATCATCGTGTTTGGTTCTCCAATTCGAAATTAAATAATTCAATAAATTTTACATAGTATTGAAAGCACACTCATCATCTTGAATTCAAAAAAATTCAAGAAAATGATAATTATCATCACAAATAAGAGTGACAATTCAAAATAGTAGTATTTCATGAATTTCCTAAAATTGATTTTACAATATCAACTATAATGATAATTACAACATTTTGAAATATTATAATTCAAAATGATAGATTTATGCCTTTAATTTTATGTAAAATTTATTGAGTTGTTTAATTTCAAATTGGACAACCAAACAAGCCGTAACTAAATTTATTTTGAATTTTAATTGACACAAAGTCATCAATACCTTTGTCAAGGTCTAAAATATTAGTCAAACATAGAATTTAAATTCCATAATTCTTAAAGGCAAAACTAGATGAAAAAAACTTGGAGAGATTATGAAGTCCATGTAATGAATCAAGTCAAATTTTTAATACGCCAAGTAGTTACTCCAGAGTTTACTAATAAATTTTGAGGAGTAGATCGGGTGATAAATCCTCTTGTTAAGCAAAAAATCTTGGATTGAGCTCTTATCACTCCCCTTTTGAGCCATCCCATGGATTTATATCTTGTAAATTGTAATTGTTCGAACATATGAGATGAGAGATTACTAAGTGCATAAAAAATTAATCTGAGGGCATAAACTATTTGGAATATGATGATATCAAAAATAAAGTTTCCACAGAGGATCCAAATTCTTACAAATAGGTCACAAACTTTACGAAATAAAAGGAACGGCCCACTTTTATGTTTGTGGCTTGGAAAAGCCCCTCCTTAGTCCTTATACCCGTTGTCAAACAGAAAACGCGTCAGGGACTCAAGGCAGTTCTTTAAGGGTGCATCAAAGCAACAATCACCCAAACGCGAAAGATCGGCACATCCAAACACCATTTAGATTCATCCAAAGCTCCTCCTCTCTTTCCTCCCCATTTCCAATTTCCAGTTTCCACTCACTTTCCCCCTTTTACCCCCCCTCTTCCTCATCCTCTCTGTGCTCTCTTTCTCTCTCTAGAATAAAAAAAAGAAAACAGACTTAATTCCGATCCGCACCTCAACTCGTTCCGTCTGAGTCATGGACTCCACCATCTCCGAGCGAGTCGAGCTTGCGAAGCTATGCAGCTCTCGGGACTGGTCCAAGGCCATACGCATCCTCGACTCACTCCTCTCCCAGTCCTGCGCCATCCAAGACATCTGGTCCGTCCACATATCGATTCGTTTTCGTTTTTTTTTTTCCTACATACGACTGTCTATCGATCTTCGATTGTGTTAACTGATTGATGTCTCACACTGCTTATGCATGTTTTAATTTCAGCAATAGAGCCTTCTGCTATAGTCAATTGGAGCTGCACAAGCATGTCGTCAAGGACTGCGATAAGGCGCTTCAGCTTGACCCTACGCTTCTCCAAGCCTACATCCTCAAAGGTCTGTTTGATTCATTTCTTCAATTCCGTATTTCAATGGTGGTTGTGTTGAATTTGAGAAAATGGTAGTGTTTTTGCTGAGAATAGAACCCTAAAACCCTTGCACGTGTGCTCCAATTGTGTAATGACGTACGTGAACTGAGTGATAAGTTACTGTTTGATATGTTTTCTCTGCTTTGATGGAAGACTTTCATCTTAAACTCTCTAAGGTTGGCGGTAGATGATATATAGTACTTTTTGATTTAGCTAAATGGTTGCATTTTGGATCAGTAGTATTGTTTATGTGATTGTGAATATGTTACAATCCTAATGTCCCACATCAGTTAAGTATGTGCTTGACCATGTGTATATTAGCTCTTGGGCACCCTCCCCTTGCAAGCCGGTTTTCAAGGGTGAGTTCTACCTAGGGGTGAGTATCATTTGGTATTAGAGCTAGCCACCATGTCGAGCATGGGATCAGATGCAATATGGGCTGCGGCTCTCTATGGTCAATTGCCGCGGAAGAGGCGACCTATAGGCTAGATTAAAATGGTTTGGTATTGTGTATGGGTATAGTATTAAGTCATTGAATATTGGTAGGTGAGTGAAGCCGCCAAAAGGGAAAGGGCCACCATCGGGTCAGTGTCGATAGAGTGGGTGGATGTGGTCGTCGGCTGCGGAAGCGTGGTGGTATGTTATGATCCTAATGTCCCACATCGGTTAAGTATTGCTTGACCATGTGTATATTAGCTCTTGGGCACCCTCCCCTTGCTAGCAGGTTTTCAAGGGTGAGTTCTACCCTGGGGTTTGTATCAGAATATATACTTAAAAATAATTGTATCATTAAGGGTCTGTTTGGTCGTCCAAATAGAAATTAAATGGTTATAGTGAATTTTACTTTGCATAGGAGGCACAAATTCATTGTCCTGAATGGGACCATTTAGAAAAGTTGGAATCATAACCAGAGTGGAAGTTGGAATCATCACAAGAGTGGATGTTATAAGATCAATTTTAAAGAATCATGAAATGCATTTGTTTTAAATTTATACTATCATTTGTGATGATTCCTATTATTCTCTCTTGAATTTTCCCGTTAAAGATGATGGATTTGTTCGCAAAACTATTTGCCAGACACAATGAAATAGTTCAATTTACATGGGACGTCCAAACATGCTCTAAGTGATTTTAGGGGCCATTAAAAAATTTAGGGCTTGGTTGAGTTTGAAATAGCAGGTGGTGTGATGAGTGAGTGAGATATAGAGTTCTGCATAGTTTAAAATTATTTATTATTTATTAGTTTTTGGAACTCAATTTTGCATGCGTTTATGCACATGTCAAGTGAGTTTATATAACTCTGAATATATATCAGAGGAAAGTAGTTTTACAACAGATATTGGCAATCCTTGTAGCCAGGTGGTTGAGTGGGTGAAAGATTTCTCACAAGGTCAAGGGTTCAAGGATGGCATTGGGCACCAACTCATAAACAAAAGAAGGTGGGTTGTTTTGGGGATATAGCTATAAAAGTATGGAGAGATGGGCAAACCAACATTGTTGTCATCTCTATGTAATCTCAATTTTTACCCATTTTCCTTGACTCTTTACCTTTTAAACGGAAGATTTTAAAGGCACTTTTGGAAAACTAATGACAAAAATTATTGACTTGTGATATCAATGGGGACCCCCATTTGTATGGGTTCACTTGATCTGACAAGGATTAGCAACAGTAACTGTTTTAATTATGTTTTTTTTTTTTTGATGAAGAACCTGTTTTAATAATGTTAATCTGCCATAGTTTGAAGTGGTAAATTTTTTTGGTGTACTAACCCTACCTGCCCTGATAAGCATTGACCAACATGAGTGGACTTTCACATGTAAGGATGGAACAATATCCATAGTTGGCAGAACAAAAAAGAGTTTACGTGGATATGCTTTCGTCGCCTAAAGTTATTTTCAATATCATATATAAAATTTTCCATATTTTGTTACTTTTGATAAAAAAAATTTAACACTAACTGTATTCAATATACATTATATGTTTATGAGGATGTATTTTGTATGGCATTCACTATGCATAACGAGTTAAAAAATATGTATGATAGACCATGGGATCACAGAAATATAGTTTACTATTTGTTCTCATTTTGATGTCTTTGCAATTAGTAAGGATGTACGCATTGTACACAGCATTCAAAACTTGGATGTGTAGGACAGAATATAGTGTATAGTGTCAATTTTGTATATTTATGGTTTTTACATGATTAAATATGTTAGCTTGATATAGATTGGTCATCCATTTCCTAATAGCTTAAGCATTTGGGCTTAAGAGGTTATCTAGCATGGTATCAGAGTATTGGTTTGAGGAGGTCTTAGGTTCAAGTCTTGTTACCTTCACTTGTTTGTTCCTCCATCAAATTATCAATTTTTTTTTTTCTTTTTGTCCGTTTCTCTCTCCACATGTGGGAGGGGGTCAGATTTGAGAGAGGGGCGTTTGCTTGATATTCATTGTTGGCCCATTCCATAATAGCTTAAGCTTTTGGGGTTAGGTGATAGACTAACGACATCCATGATCCATGATCCAACTCGCATAAGTAGCAGGTATTCTTTCTGATAAAAGTAAAAAAGGCTTGGGTTTGTGCTTTGCAGCACATGAATAGTTGCCCACGAGTAATGTGCTGTGCACTATTTGCAAAATCAATATTAAAACTTAACTTCCCCATGATTTTAGCTGCTACTTTGGGAAATTATATTGCTAGTTATTTAGGTCCGCTATTCCAACAACCAAGATATATACTCCTGTATTTATAGGATACAAAGAGTTGGTGGAAAATACTAATACAATATTCTTTGTGGTTTTCAAAAAATAATATTGTCCAGAACATACATTTTAGATAACTTCGTGTTTGATGCTTTCAATGTGAAGATTAGGCCAGGTTCCTGATAATAAGATATGTAGAACATTAAAATTATAATGGAATGGCACAGTCTTTAAATATTTCTTTATATTTTTGCTTAGTGGAATAGCACATAGTCATGCACATATTGCCTGCTTGAATTTGAATTAATGATTTTCTCGGATGAGATATGTGCCTGTTGCTTATGCAACTGATGAAGGCCTCAATGTAATGATCAAGCTGGAAGTATGTTCTCTTTCATGGCCTCTTCAGTGTTCATTTGATTGATGCTTTCTATAATTCAGTATAGTGAAACCTTTTCTTATTTACAATTAAACTATAAAATAAATTAGGACCACATTTGGGCTCATACATTCTCTGGTGAGCCTAGTCTAATAGTTTTGTTATCCAGGTCGTGCATTTTCTGCTTTGGGAAGGAAAGAGGATGCTCTTTTGGTCTGGGAGCAAGGCTATGAATATGCTCTTCGTCAAACTACAGATTTGAAGCAGTTGCTAGAACTGGAAGAGCTTCTGTCTGTCGCAAAGAAAAACAGAGATATTACTTGTGAAAACGATGCTATGGAGTCGTCTGGGTCATCTATGGTTATATCTGAATCAGAATCTCATACTCCTAGTAAATCAAGTGCAATGTATGCAAATCACAATAAGTTGAGTGACGAGTCTGATTTATCCACTGAGTCAAGTGATACATCTGAGATCCGCATCAAGTCTGGTGACAATTTTGACACACATAGTGACTTAAGTGATGGAGCCAAGGTGAATACAAAGCTTGATTGCCAATCAAATGGAACTTACGATATCCTCAATAAATTGAGTAATGAGTCTGAGCTATGTAGCAAGTTAAGTGATACATCTGAACCATTCAGTAAATCATCAATGATTTGCCACAAATCAAGTGATACATATGAGATCTGCAGTAAGCCAAGTAATAAATCTGACAAACGCAATGATTCAAGTGATGAAGCCAAGAGGAATAAAAAGTTCTGTGTTGCTAGGATTTCGAAGACCAAGTCAATTAGTGTGGATTTCCGATTATCAAGGGGAATTGCACAGGTATGTTTCAACTACTTTTCTTGGTTGTTTGGAACCTGAGATTTTAATGGTATTGATATATGCAAATATCATATTTAGGGTTATCTGTGATCAAGATTGTTATTGATTGATAAATATATGCTGGCGACATTGAAACTTCCCTTATGAGTTTAATTGTAAAATTTGGCACATTGTACCTTTCTCATAAGCTGTCTTGTTTGATTCTGTTTTGATATTCATATTATCCTTTAAATTATATGTTTGATCCTCTAGCTGCCCTTACTTATGGCATGATATATATAGTTTTCTGGTCATGAATAGCTGCTTCCCTCCTCCCCCACCCCCTTTTTATTTTTTTCTTTTCCCTCTCCTCTTCCTTCATAGGAATAGCTGCTGCTTCTTGGTATATTAATCACTGTGAATTTGACAATGATGATAACTGGTATCAGTTATCATATTAGAGTATTTCACTGGTTGACTACTTGGATATAGTCTTTGTCATCTGCTCTTCTCCTCTCCCTACAATAAGCCTATACGTGTCCCATTTTGTAAACCAAAATGACATAGGTTAAGGTGAGGGCCCACAATTCAATCAACAAAATTGTTTTGAATGGATTAGTATGCTGATTAGGATTTTTGCTGTTGACTCCAAGTTGTTTGCTTTAGGCATTGATTACATGTTATACTGTTATAGTTATCTGGTAGCCATAGCTTGGTTAGAGAAGACATATTTTGGAAGCCCAGGAATTAATACCATGGTCCCCATACCAGCGAAGAAGCCTTTTTGGTCTTAGGAAAAGTGTCTATGATAGTTGTTTTAGTTAGTTTCTTCATTTGTATTCTGCAATTTTTACTTATCCAATATCCATTTTGTGAAATGAAGTTGTTTAAATCCAATGAATAGTGAAATGTCTTGTTTGAACTTTGTCCTAATAAAATAAATTACTGTTTTTTAGTAGAATCAATTTTTTATTAAGTGCTATTATTGTCTGAATTGGATTATGTTGTTTAATCTAATTTTTTTTTTCTCTCTCTCTCTCCTCTCTTTTCTGCAGGTGAATGAAGGGAAATATGCTAATGCCATATCTATCTTTGACCAGGTTTTTGTTCTCCTGGCCTTTTTAGTCATCCTAATGGTCTTTAATTTCTTAGGAATTCTTTCCCAGGGTCCTTTTTTTCCTCATTTTTATATTTATTTGGTGGTTTTTTGTTTTTATTATTTATTTGCTTTTTTTTCTTGGGGGGGGGGGGGGGGTTGTGGTGGTAATCATTTGTGTCACATAATCTATTTGTTTTTTTTTCCTAATATATGTACAGATCCTGAAAGAGGATCCTTCATATCCTGAGGCACTAATAGGAAGAGGGACAGCATATGCATTCCAGCGAGAACTTGATTCTGCTATTACTGATTTTACGAAGGTATTGAAAGGTCCAAAATCCAAGTGGTTTATGGAAAAAATTCCAAAATTTTCTTTTAAGTGGTTTTTATGATTTGTATTTTAGGCTATACAATCAAACCCGTCAGCTGGTGAGGCATGGAAGAGGAGGGGGCAGGCTCGGGCTGCCTTAGGGGAATCTGTTGAGGTAAGAGTGGTTTACCCCAATTCTCGACTTCTCGAATCGTGGTGTCTTTCAAACACCCCCCCTCCAAACAAAGGAAAAGTAACTATTAGTGTACTTGATTATGCTGCAATCATCTTTGTTTATGTTGTTAATGGTGCCTAAGCAGTGTAACCACATTCTAAATTCTGTTGTGAAAATTTTTTGTAGTCTTCTAATTGGTGAACCTGGAGACGTTAGTGACATTAAATTTTACACATTATGGTTCCAATGGTTAAAATCAAAATTTAGGAACAAGATAAGAACAGGGTTAGGTACATCCAGACTTCCTCAATTCTTAATATAATTTACCACTGAAAGTCGTGCATAGAGAGTGCTAGACAATTGTGAAAAAATTATGAAAGTAATGCAACCGTAGGGGGTTACAGAAGGATTTTAGATTCTTTGGAGAACTTTATGTGAACAGAATAAGGTTTTATCATTTATTTTGGCAGCCTACCACTACCGAACAGCAAGATACACAAATAAATCAAATCTTAGTCAGGTATTAGATGTAGAGATTGATTTCAAGCAAGCTCTTTTCATGATCTTAATTGAATCACAATGCAAGGAGGAACTAAGAAAGCAATAGCTGTTTGTAAAGAAGCAACATAGATCATAATAAAGATGGCAATCAAATGCTAAGGACTGTTTCACATAGAGAACTATGGATCTCTAATTCTTTATCAATCATTGCCTGATTGGTGGTGGAAAGAGAGCCTACCCAGAACTTGAAATCCGTGCAAGAAGATGGTGGGACAACAAAAGAGTAGATGGGGAAAAATAAATGTAGAGAATATGAGAAGAAATATTAGGTAAGGTCATTCCCAGTGCACAATGCCTATAGTGGGGTTTGGGAGAGGTAAGTGGTAGGAAGCCTTACTTCCATTTTGGAGGGGCTGATACCTGGAGAAGAAATATTAGGTAGTGATCAAATAATGGCTTTCACCTTAATTGCAGCATGGGCCTCAACAAGCCAAGGAACATGCAATGTAATGGATAGTGAATGCTTCCAAACTCCCAAACAGCCACAAGATATGGGGGTGGAGTAGAAAAAAAGAGGGGTAGATGAAGTAGAAAATAAATCAGAGCAGAAGAAGATGGGAAGGATTTTCGTTCCATCTTTGGTCTCTTGTGCTGTAACTTTTGCTCTAGATGTTGCTTTTAGTTGCTTTGGTTGGGTTCATCGTCTTGCGTTTTCTGAAGGTTTAATGTTTGTTCATCAATTTCCAACGATAATAAGGTGGTGTTAGCATATACTTTCTTGCTGCAATAGTTGGATAACTGTGCCAACATACTTTTTGTCTCTTTTCAAAACTCCGGTAGTAGTGGCTAATAGACTGGATAAGTTACAGAGGGATTTTTTATGGGAAGGGATGAGGGGTGAAAAAAAAACTCATTTGGTTGATTGAAGACTATCTGCTCTCCAAAAGAGGTAGGTGGGTTGGGTATTAGGAATTTGAAGACAATGAACAAGGCTTTGCTGGGTAAGTGGTTGTGGAGATTTGCTACTCAAAAAGAAGCTTTATGGAGAAAGGTGGTGGAGTGGAAATATGGGGTGGTTGAAGAGAATTGGAAAACAAGGGAGGTCAAAGGTACGTACGGGGTGGGTGTTTGGAAGTATATTAGCAAAGGTTGGAAGGATTTGGTGAAAGAGGTTTTCTTTAGGGTAGGGGATGGTCATTCGATTAGGTTCTGGGAAGATGTGTGGTGTGGGGTTCGCCCTCTTAAAGAGGATTTCCCTTTTCTTTTTGATTTGGCTTTGAATAAGGATGCTTGGGTGGCGGACTATTTGGTTTGGTTCAATGATTCTTACTCTTGGAATGTTGCTTTTAGTAGGAATTTTGAAGATTGGGAGCTTGATGATGTTTTTTCCTTCCTAGGGAAAATTTATGATACAAAGATTCATAGGAGGCTTAAGTATTCGTAATACTTCTGACATTAACTTTGCTTGCATGGGTAAACTTGTTTGGCGTTTATTGTTTGATAGAGATAATTTTTGGGTCAAATTAATTCGAGCAAAATATTTAAATAAGGAAAATTTCTTTCAAGTTCTCCCAAAAAATAAAGATTCATGGGCGTGGAGAAATATCCTCAAAGGGCGTGATCTCATTAGTCATGATATTCGATGGACTTTAGGAAATGGGAAAGATATTTATTTTTGGGTGGATAAATGGCCAACTAATAAAGCTATTTTCGAAATTACTCCTAGACATTATCTTAATAATATTAATTGGGATTTGAAAGTAGCTGATACTATTCGTTCAGATAAAACATGGAATAAAGAATTTCTTATATCCCTTGTAGGGGAGACTTTAGCAAGAAAAATATTAAATTTTCCTATCCCAACTATGGATATTCCTGATAAGATATGGTGGGGTCCTGCATCCAATGGGCGTTTTTCGGTTAAATCAGCTACATGGTTTCATAGGGAGCTAAGGTGTAGAAAGAAGTGAAACAATTATGCCCTAAGAAAAATTTCAATTGGATTTGGAAGCTTCGAAGTGCTCCCAAGATAAAGCATTTTATGTGGTTGTTAATTCATGGTAAACTTCAAAGTAGAAAATTTCTTGCTATTAGAGGAGTAAATGTGGATCGTTCTTGTCCTCTTTGTAATTCAGATATTGAAGATATTAATCATATATTTATCACCTGTACTAGAGTTAAAGAAGTGTGGAATTTGGTTAGTAATTCTTGTCCTATTTCTACAGATAATGATACAGATTTATTTAATTGGATTTTGAATCTGAACAAATGTTATTCTCGAAAAAGTATTAATGCAGATTATGAGATGGATAAAATTGCTAATTTACTTTGGCAAATTTGGTGTGCTCGAAATAATGTTATATTTAAGAATGAGACTTTTAATAAATTCTTAATTATAGAGAAAGCTACTAATCTTTTTTCAAACTATGTGATAAAATTTTCAGGAAATGATATTAACTGTGATAAATCCTTAGAAAGTGAAAACAAGAAATTTAAAAAGAATTCTAAGTTTATTAGATGGATTCCTCCTGATGATGAGTGGTTTAAATTGAATTTTGATGGATCTGTTAAAGATAAACATGGGACTACGGGATCAATAATTCAAGATCAGTTTGGTAAGCCAATAGTTATGCATTGTAATTACTTTGAGGAGAATATTTTTGTTCCTAAAATGGAAGCTATTGCATTAAGGAATGGTTTGTTGTTAGCAAAGCAAAACAATTGTAATAAGGTGATTATTGAAGGTGATTCTAAATTGGTTATTAATAGTTTGCATTATTTGGATAATTGTCCTTGGACGATTTATAGTATAATGAGTGATTGTAGGCAGATTTTTATTGAAAGTAATATGGATATTAAGATCAATCATGTGTATAGAGAAGCAAATAAAGCTGCTGATGCTCTTACAAAGTTGGGATATACTGTAAAATGTAATCGTTTATGGGAATCTAATTTTCCTTTCGAAATATTGGTTGTTATCTGGGAAGATTTGATAGGTAGATCTAGTTTGAGGGGGAATTGACTGTCATTTACCAAAAAAAAAAAAAAGATTCATAGGGGGGAGTTGGATCAGATTCTGTGGAAGGGAGGTAGAAGAGGGGAATTCTCTGTCAAATACTATTTTAAGTCTTTGATGGGGACGGCTGGAGTTAGATTCCTGCTGCTAACACTTGGGTGACCAATGTTCCCTCCAAAGTGTGTTTTTTTACGTGGACTGCTTGTTGGGGGAAATGCCTCACCATTGACAATTTACAGAGGAGAGGTTTTCATTTGCCTAACTAGTGTGTGCTGTGTAAAAAAGATAGGGAAACTGTGGATCATCTGCTGATTCATTGTGAAGTGACTTATCAGCTTTGGGTGTTCTGTCTTGGTTTTTTTGGGATGTATTGGATCATGCCTAAGAAAGTTATCGAGCTTGTGGCGTCTTGGAGGTGTAG
>JBBPBK010000394.1:20000-50000 GCA_039720395.1 Liquidambar formosana | reverse complement strand
TGGTCAAATGACCTTAGGGCCAACAATGGAGAATGATAGTTTCAAAGTGAATGCTAATAAACCCAAAAGACCAAGAGATAAAGGAAATTCTGCATATGACTAGCATTTAAAACTTGGACATATTAATGAGAATAGGATTAACAAGATGTGTAAGGATGGACAATTGGGTCCATTGGCAACTATGCCCTTTCCAACTTGTGAGTCCTGTCTACTAGGAAAGATGACCAAGTCACCCTTCACTAGTCACAGTGAGAGGGCTGTAGACATATTGCGATTAATACATAGTAATGTATGCAGTCCCATGAGAGTACATGCTCACGGAGGTTTCGCATACTTCATTACCTTTACTGATGATCATTCTAGGTTAGGGTATATATACTTAGTGAAGTATAAATCTGAAGCCTTTGAAAAGTTCAAAGAATTTAGATATGAAGTTAAGAAACAAACTGGTAAAAGTATTAAAGTACTTCGATCAGATCAAAGAGGAGAATACTTAACCAATGATTTTCTAGATCATTTTATGGAAGCTGGCATTCTATCTCAGTGGACACCCCCTGGAACACCACAACTCAATAGTGTGTCTGAGATGCAAAATAGAACCTTATTAGATATGGTACATTCCATGATGAGTTACACTGATTTACCATTATCCTTTTGGGGATATGCCTTACAAACCATCGCGTATTTATTAAATAAGGTTCCATCCAAATCCGTCCCAAAGACACCGCATGAGATTTGGTATGAGAAGGCACCAAGTCTAAGACATATTAGGGTTTGGGGTTGCACTGCATATGTAAAGACACATAACGTAACCAAATTGGAAGCAAGGTTAATGAAATGTAGGTTTGTGGGTTATCTTAAAGAAAGTTTAAGATACTACTTCTATTATCTTGACAAGCAAAAAGTTATTGTAAGTAATTTTGCCATGTTTCTTGAGAAAGAGTTCATTCAAGAAAGAGGAAACAACAGGAAAATAGAACTCAAAGAGTTATCTGATGAGACATAAATCGATATAGATCCTATCCATGTCCCTAATGAGACAGAACCTATTATTGTACCACCACCTATCCATAGATCTAGTAGGATATTTGTTGCACTTAAGAGATATGGATTTCTCAATCAAGATGCAAAGGAATTGTTCCTAGGTAATAAAGAACACCCAGATGATCCCACTACCTATGGACAGGCGATATCAGATATCGACTCAAAAAGATGGCTCGAAGCCATGAAATCCGGAATGAACTCAATATATTCCAACCAAGTCTGGACTTTAGTAGATCCACTTGAAGGTATTGTACCTATAGGCTGCAAATGGATGTACAAAAGGAAGATAGGTTCAGATGGAAAGGTAGAGACCTATTAAGCTAGGGTAGTGGCAAAAGGTTACCGTTAAAGATAAGGTATTGTCTATGAGGAAACCTTCTCACCAGTGGCTATGCTAAAGTCCATTCAGATCTTGTTAGCTATAACCGCACACTATAATAATGAGATATGGCAAATGGATGTAAAAACCGCTTTTCTCAATGGCAACATTGAGGAAGACATTTATATGCAGCTATGAGCGCCGCGTCCTAAACCATGCCGGCTCGGGAGTACGCCACTAACCATGGTTATAATTAGGGCGGAGAGGGAGTCGCCACCCAGTTTGGCTCCAAGAACCGATTGACCCCTAGCAAGAGGCCCACTCCTCATTACCCAAAGGATTAAGGTTCGAAGTTAAGGTACATCGTCGAGAAGGTGTTAGGCACCCAACAACGCCCGGCTGAATCTGGCCTCCACATGCATTTTATTGGCTTTAATTAATGAAAAGTACTAATTGAATTCAACCCTATTCATGCGACAAGTATATCAAATGAACATGGCACACGGGATGACAATATGTATAGAATGTGCAAATAAACCACTAAACAGAAGATACTATTGACTAACAAAATGAACAGTAGCTATATAAAGGAGAAAAAGAGGAAGAGGATTTACTACTACCTGCAACAAAGGGGTTAGCACAGGACATTAAATATGTGTACACACAAATATAAGCCATGTACGCACCTTTAATTTGCACGTATGCGCATATTATGGCATATTCAAAAAAGGCAAAGCATATTTAGACCTCCTATACCATTCATGCAATTCTGTTAAGAGAGATGTGGCATGTAGAATTCTAATCTACACAAAAATGCCTTATCATGCTATTCTATTCTAAACCTAAACATGGATTTAATGTAATTTAAATGCCGGTCAATATGCAGATACATTAAATGATGTGGAATACACTTAGTACGAAATACAAAGCATAAATCCAGTCGTGACGCATTTAATCGAAAACACTTAAGTTATTCTAAAATCATGGCATTCAAAGAAAACGTGCATGCTTAAAAATATACTTGAGAAGACAATCAATGATTATTCTAAAATGAAAGAAACGAATGCAATAAAAGATATTACCCTCAGGTTCGGGTCAATCCCAATGAATGCATCGACAAGTTCTCTTCTCAAGCCTCCGCAATCGCAGCCGCCGCTTCCGAATTTTAGCTAATGGTTTTAGGGTTTGTATATATTTCAAAGTAGTAGTGGCCCAAGGATCCTTCATTCAATGCGGAAGTGATCCTTTTATAAGCAAAGGATTAGGGTTTCGGGGTATGAGGCTAGGGTTTTCTAGTTCTCCAATCGTTACAAGCTGGATGTAAAGTAGGCTCCATCCATATAAGGTAACAGAGGAAATGGAGGGAAAATTCAAATGCTAGAAAAGCAATATGCGTACATACAAATTAAAGGTGCGTACGCACATTGGGATGCTACGTACGTACAAAGGAATGGGCTAGGCTTCTTAACTATATGGGCCCGACTGCGACTGCGATCGCATTAGCTTTCCAAAGATTATTTGTCAGTCATTTCAAGTTGGGCCACCCTTCATCACTAATCTTAATAGGGTGGGCTTGAAATATTTGGGCGGCACAAAACGGGGTGTTAACAACAAAAACCTGAAGGTTTTCTATCCAATGGTGATAGACCACAAAGTGTACAAGCTACAGTGGTCCATTTATGGACTTAAACAAGCTTCTCGAAGTTGGAACATCCAATTCAATGAAGCAATCAAATCGTTTGGTTTCCTATAGAATCTAGATGAACCTTGTATGTACAAGAAGGTTAGTGGGAGTGAGATCACCTTTCTTATCCTTTATGTGGATGACATTCTACTTATTGGGAATAATATAGGAATGTTATCAAAAGTGAAAGTTTGGCTTTCACAGAATTTCTCCATGAAAGACTTGGGAGAAGCATCCTATATTCTAGGGATAAAAGTCTATCGAGATAGACCTAATAGGTTGCTTGGTCTCTCCCAATCATTGTACATAAACAAAGTGTTGAAAAGGTTTAACATGCATGACTCTAAGAGAGGTCTAATTCCTGTTAGACATGGAGTTAAATTGTCTAAGAACATTAGTACTAAAACTCCGGCAGAGATTAAATACATGAAGCCAATTCCTTATGCTTCAACAATAGGAAGTCTAATGTATGCCATGTTGTGTACACGACCTGATATTAGTTATGCTGTAAGTGTTACTAGCAGATATCAGGAAAACCTAGGTAAGAAACACTAGGAAGTAGTGAAGGCTGTCCTTAAGTACTTAAAAAGAACTAAGGACTTATTCCTAATTTATGGAAAAGAGAATTTTGAAATGGTTGGTTATACAGATTCAGATTTTCAATCTGACAATGATGATAGGAGATCAACATCAAGATATGTTTTCACATTAAATGGTGGAGCTGTGAGTTGGAGGAGCTGTAAACAAAACACTACAGCGAACTCGACTACAGAGGCTGAGTACATCGCTGCATCAGAAGCTACTAAGGAAGCTGTTTGGATGAAGAAGTTCATCACAGAACTTGGAGTAGTTCCTTCAATTGAGTCGCCCATATCTTTGTTTTGTGACAACAATGGGGCTATAGCTCAAGCAAAGGAACCACAGTCTCATCAAAAGTCCAAACACATTGAGCAGCGATTCCATGTGATTAGAGATATCATTGGGAGATGTGACATCAACATTTAGAAAATTGTGTCAGCAGAAAACGTAGTGAACCCCTTTACTAAAGCCATAACCCAAGAGTAGTTGGACTTCCACCGAAACCAGATGGGTATGAAATACATGGTGGATTGGCTATAGTGCAAGTGGGAAATTGTTAGTTATATGCCCTACAACAATCATAGAGATGATACTTTAGGGATAAAGAATAATCATAGGATTTCATTTATTGTATTTCACATTTATTATTAATTAATAAAAGGCTTTATTCTATCATGTTTATTCTGTTCTTTATATTTGCATGATATGTCCATGGAGTTAGAGCTAAGAATATCAAATCACAAAGAGTTGTGATTATGAGACTATAAATATATCTCTATACTTAACTCCTAATCATTCCTAGTTGAAAGTTCACTATAATGGACAATAATAAACCATAGGACTAGCACATGTTAGGTTGGCTCTATAGGAGGATAGCTAGTCTCAAGCTATTTGTGTAGAAGACACTAAAACAAACATTTAGGTGCCTGTTTAATATGAACAGGTACACTAAATGTGACCAAAGTATTTTAAGATAAAATGAATGGAGTATTACCTGCCTATCAATCAGTTTCTCATAGTTGAAGTGGTACAAGTAATCTTTAGACCTAAGACACCATGGTTGTCTTATGCATAGAACCTTAGGAGTTTAATAGCACTGACTGTATATCCCAATGGGGTCTACAAGGGTGTTTATTGGCCCTATTGCTTCATGTATGAAGGCATATGAGTGATCAATAAGGAATCTATCACTTCCAGTAAAGGGAAAAGAATGTCTCACATAGCATTTACTAACACAACTCATAAAAGTCCATGGCCATGGTAGGATGACTATGGAAAGGAGTTTTCATAGTGCTAGGATTATGCCGTAGAGCCAATCATAGAGATGATTGTTTAGGAATTAGGAACAATCATTTGATTTCATTTACATATGTCACATTTATTATTGATTTAATAAAAAGGCTTATTCTATTATGTTTATATGCATCATTTATATTTACATAATATGTCCATGGAGTTAGAGTTGAGAATATGAAATTATAAAGGGTTGTAATTTTGAGACTGTAAATATATCTCTATACTAAACTCCTAAATCATTCCTTGTTGAAGGTTCACTATGATGGACAGTAATGAACCATAGGACTAGCACTTGTTAGGTTGACTCTATAGGAGGATAGCTAGTATTAAACTATTTGTGTGTAGACACTACAACCAACAAATGGGTGCCTATTATAAGAATAGGTACACTGAATGTGACCAAAGATATGAGATAAACTGAATAGAGTTTTAACCTGCCTGTCAATCAGTTTCTCATTGTTATAGTGGTACAAATAATCCTTAGACCTGAGACACCATGGTTGCCTTATACATGTAGCTTTAGAAGTTTGATAACACTAATTGCAGATCCTTATAGGGGTCTGTAAAGATGTTCATTGGCCCTACTGCTATGTGTGTGAAGGCATGTGAGTGATCAACAAGGAATCCATCACTCTCAGGAAAAAGATAGTGAATGTCTCATATAGCATTCATTGAATATAACTCGTTAAATCTATAGGCCCATGGTAGAATAAATATGGAAAGGAGTTTCCATAAGTTCATCATTGAGTTGATATTAATGAATGAGTATAAAGTAATTGAACTAGGGACTTCACAGACTTCCATGTCCTATTAGTTCAATTGAAGACATTGTGTTGATAGAAGGATGTAATTGTAACCTATAAACTATAACAGAAAGGTTCTTTGTAAATGACTATTCACCTCATTAAGGACCACACCATGAGCCATATGCTAGGTGTTACTCATGGTTAGTAGAAACCCTAATTGAAAGGAGTGAGTTATAATTAATTAGGGAATTGAAAGGAGTTTCAATTAGACCCTTTAATGGAAAGTGTTCCATTGTGCACAACATGTGCTATACCTACTACTTGATGATGTGAACCCAATAAGTCACACACTGATCATGCTAAGAGAGTTTGAATGTCTATGAGAGAAAGGGCATAAGTGACTAAAAGAATTGTTCTTAAGGGGCAAGGTTGTAAAAGATACAAATTAGAGGGGGTTATTATGCAATTAAAAGTAATTACACAAAACCCTCTAGGGTTTGGAATCCCTCCTAGGGCTAGCCCTATGTGGAGGCTATTTAATGCCTCTTATAATGTGATGACATCATCACAATTGGCATCCCCAAGTGCTGGCCGAAATTCCTAGGAGGCTCTCTCTCTCTCTCTTTCTCTCTCTCTCTTTTCTCCACCTCTAGCGACAACAAGGAAAAAGAAGGATAGGACTTCAAGCTCAAGCTAGGTGTGGATACCGTTGGAGGCAGTACACTTGGACTACTCATTCATTGCTGCCCGGAATTCAAGCTTGGAGCAAAAAGGAAAAAACAAAGCTTGGAGCATAAAGGAGAAGACTTTGTTCAACTGTAAGTATCCTAACTCTCTTTGTAGTTAGGGTTTCTGTTTTGTATTATGCATAATTGCATTCATGGGTTTGGGAATCATAGGAAAATTTTAATTCTGCCTTTGTATGTTTTCCTCTCTAGTTCGATTCCCAACACATAGTGCATCAATGAGTTGATATTTGTAAATGATTATAAAAGAATTGAACTAGGGACTTGACAGACTTACATGTCCTATTAGTTTAATCAGAGAAATTGTGTATAATGGAAATATGTAATTGTAACCTTAACTGTAACTGAAGGGTTCTTTGTATGTTATTATTTACCTCACGTAGGACCACACCATGAGCCATGCTAGGTGTTACTCATGGTTAGTAGAAGCCCTAATTGATATAAGTAAGTTATAATCAATTAGGGAATTGGAAGGTATTCCAATTAGACCCTTAATGGAAAGTATTCCATTGGGCACTCATTGTGCCATTACCTACTACTAAATGTTGTGAACCCAATGGGTCACACACTAATAAATGAAGAGAGACTTTAAGTTGTGAAAGAAAAGGCAACAATGCATTGAGAAAAGTTCATTAGGGCCATACTTGCATTTAATGTAAATAAGAGGGGTTAAAGTGCAATTTAGAGAAATTACAAGTCCCACTTAAGTGGGTTTCCCCCCTTTGGCCGACCCTGGTGGTGTGGCTATATATAGCACACTAGTATGTGCTAAGTCACACTACAATTCACTCCATTCTCTCCCTAGGCCAAGTTTAAGAAAGCCTCTCTCTCTTTTCTTCTTCTTCTTCTTCATTCTAGCAAACCCTAAGGAGAACTAGAAGACAACTTAAAGACTTTTGCTTGGTGTGGATACTGTGGAGGCAGGACATTTGTACTGCTAGTTTTTGTTCATTTGAAGATCAATCAATCGTCTTAAGGACCTACTGTAAGTTCTAAACCCTCTCTTAGAATTAGGGTTTTATGTTTTGTATTATATAATAATCAGATTCATGGTTTCAAGGAATTGAATGAAAATTTTTGTTATTTACTTTCTTCCGCATTCTTGTTTTCTCTAATTCAATTCCTTACAAAACTATCCTAATATAATTTTACGTAGAAAATACTCCGCATGAATGATTTCTTCACATATCCTAGGTAAAATATATACCGAAAAACGCAAAGAAACTAATGACGCACTTAAACACACTCCAGAAAGCACCCATGCAAAGACTCACCCTCTAAAAAGGATAATTATCCTCCAAATGAATAATCATCTATATACCCATGAAGATGAACCCTACATAGAAAATGTTCTACATGAAAAATGCTTAAAATCATGCATATAAATGAACCATAAAGGGAAAAACAACACTAACACATCAACTAATATGCTGTACAAAACATAGCTCTATTCTAAAGAGAGAAAATCACTATTCAGCACACAATTCACAAAATCCTACTCCACTAGCATGCTTACACTTAATAAAAATCATAGAAACTCAATAAAATTAAGTAAACATGATATTCAAATCAATAACAAGCCCTAAGCATGCAAAGAATTGACTATGAGAAGATAGAGAGAGAATATAAAGAGATAATGGAAACTTACAACAAAGAAGACCTTTGCTTCGTTCTTCCTCCTTCTTTGGTTTGAACTCCTTATTCTTCTTCAACAATGCAGTAGAATGCTCTCTTAAAGTGTATATGTGTGTGCAAATTCATGGTCCCCCTCTCTCTAATGAATATGGAATATCCAAGTTCTCTTGATGCTAATAAGAGGATCTATATTTATAGCTAACCAACCTTAGGATTTAATGGCTGAGATTAATTCCCCACAAAACTAATCTAAAGCTATTATTAACACCCTTGGTCCTTAAACAACTCAAAATCACTTTTCAATAGGATTAAAACTCTTTTAAAACAAGAAAAACGGAGTAGGAGAGTCCCAAAACACGTATCCTTGAAAATAGGGAAAACTGAGCACAGAACCTCAAGTGACCAGTTGAGTGAATCGGTTGGACCGGTTGGATGAACAGGTCACCCGAGGGCCTTCTCCTGATTCGCCCGGTTTTGACTTATTTCAAGTTTTTATCTTAAAATGGTCATATCTTGATCAAATTAACTCTGAATTGAATTATTCAAAAGCCCAAATTTTCATATTTCAATAAAGAACAAGTTTAAAATATTCTTGAACCAAAAATCTCCAATGAAAAATGGTCAATTAGCCAATAGGTAAATAATATAGTAAATCAATCTCAAACCTATTCCATCCCCAAATTGACACTACAATTAGACTCTTTTCATCATTATAAACTTAATGGAACAATCATGGACAAGTTTCGAGGTCAATTGGAAAATATACAAGTTAAAAGACGAAATTATCTTTCAAGTCGCAAAAATTTTAATTAACTATCCAAACTTATCTGGAATTAAACCAAATTGCACACACATATCTTAAATGCACCTAGAAACTAAATGCAAGTGATGGAATGCAAAAATGAAACAAAAATATGCATGCAATAATAAACTATTCTTATAAGCTTAAAATGGCAAAAATGTTTTTAAAGGCTTAGAGACTCCTAAACACATCTAAACCTAAACCAATGCTAATATGAACTCATAGGGATAAAAATGGCGTGTCTACACCACTCGTTAAAAGTCCTTCCAGTAGTGTTTACAGCCTGACCGTCACTATCTGTCGATGCTAAAGCCAAATTCCAGGCTAGAGTGGTTCGTGCCACTCTTGCATTTACCTTTAACACTACTCTTAAGTGACCGTCGCTAACTTTTGGTTGCTAAAACCCCAGTTTCCATATTAGCAGGTTGTGGAGTGGTT
This sequence comes from Liquidambar formosana, assembly GCA_039720395.1. NCBI lineage: Eukaryota > Viridiplantae > Streptophyta > Magnoliopsida > Saxifragales > Altingiaceae > Liquidambar > Liquidambar formosana. The sequence continues at coordinate 40,711 of JBBPBK010000394.1, read as the reverse complement.
TGGAATAATTTTGTCTCATTTGGCACAAAGATTACGGGTTGCAACTATCATTGTACTTTGACATTTTTGGCATATTTATGCTATTGTCTTTCTCTTGTACATTGTATGTCATTGGAGATGAGGGATTCCTTAGCTCAAATCTAAAATAGGCTTTCTAGGAGTAGCTGTGAAACTGTATATTGTTGAACTTGTCGATGTTTAATCTGGGGTTATACTTTTTGTTCCTCCACGATGTTCTAAAATCTTGTGCTAATTGCTATGTTCCTAGAGACACAGTTCCTATTAGGAAACTCAAGTGCTCAAATTGCAAAAATCTCATGAGAGATAGACCCAGGAAGGTCACGATATGAGAGAATTCTGACTAATAGAAGGCGTTCAAACCTAAAATTTCCTAAACACTCGGGACTTTTACCTGCTGGATTTAGGATATTTTGCCAAAATTTCAAGCAATATTTTAAACCCAATATTAGTTGAAATACTGTTCACTGCTTTAGTAAAATATATTTGTTTGCAATTTTTTTTATTCTGAATTTTCCCTGGTGTGATTTATATTGTTATAGATTCTCTGTCTGTGTGTGCGCGCGCCCACGCAAGACTGTCCGACTGGCCAGGCCTTTTGATCCTTCAACAGCCTTGTTTCATGGTTCTGTGGATTGACTGAATTTTAGAACTTTGGTTTAGAGGGAATAACCATGGACTTCCATTAATTTCTGAAGTTTAGCTTAGGTCTCATGGATTGCCTATGAGTAAAATTATGGCAGGAGTTTGTTGGGTGCTTTGTAATTTAACAGCAATTAGTATTTCAACTTTATTGCATTTGTGTCTTCTAGGCGTGATAAAGTCAATGTTCAGGCGTCGCCATCGGAAACTACAGAGCTATGTCCAGACTAATCTCAATACTCAATAGTCCGAGGATATCCCCAGAGAGTCCTCGAAGCCATCTCCTTTATCTTCTAATCAAATGACTTCAGGATGGCAATATAATTGGAACAGGTAACTTTGAATGTTCAATTTCAGCAATGGTCCATTTTAACTTTTGTATACTGCCAAATCATGTGGAGTTTTACAATGAAGTTATATTTAGAGCCTTAGGCCATTTTTTGGCATCGATTTAAGTTGTCCCCTGTACTCCATGTCCAGAACTCGAGAAGGATAAAAATGTACAAGTACTTTGGTTGTCTCAGATTATGGTGGAATATTGCGTTAAAATGGTAGGAGTGCGTGGGTGGGGAAAAACAAGTGGTGGTTTTTTTTTTTGGGGGGGTACTTTTCTTATGCTTGTATGGATGGAAGAGCCTTTGATGGTAGTACTGTTTAAGTTTAATGTGGATGGACTTAAACTATTTTATTTAGGGAGGTGTTATGTCAGAGTTAAAAACTATACTTTCTGGACAAAATTGCCCTTTGAGTTGAAATACTGATAAAAGATGTGGTAGGAGAGAGGACATGACAAAACTGTGATTTAAAAGAGAAAGAAAGAGGAGAGGCGCCGGCAGATTGTTCGGATGTTTCTGTGAAAGGGATTCTCACGCGCTACCCATCTCTCCAATTGTTTTCTCCGCTGTCCTATCACAGTGGTCGGACGGACGTCAGACTCAGAATTTGCGACAAATTTCCAATATTGTAAGCCATGGATCTACATTCTACAACCCACAAACTAGTGAGCTACGTCAGTGGGAGATTGCAAGCAGGAAGGTAAACAAGAAGCACCTCGTGTAATTCCCGCCCCCCACCCTCCAAGTTTTTGGCTTAAAGAAAAGAAAAAGAATACTATCTCGTTTAGACATGACCAGAATCTCCGTTTAAAAAAATGTGTAAATGACAAATATTAGGGGCTGTAAACCACTTATCAGAAGTTTTCAGACAATTTTGTAGGATGTGAATATGTGATTAAAAAATTAGCTCTTATTCTGATAGTATGTATTGCGGAGGGAGAAATGTAATTGTCAAAATGGATCAATGTCTGCATGTATGTCAAATGTTATCTTCATCAAAGTATAAAATGCCATCGATCAAAAGGTGACTCACAAAGCTAGCCCTTGTTTGATACTGATTTTTAGCTTTAATCTTGGGGGAATTTTAGATTGGTTGGGATAAGGGAAAATAATTACAATTAAGTGCTACTTTCTACTAACTTCTTAATAAATGACTACTAACTTAACTAACCATAACTACTAACTGTAATTATTTTTCTGTTGCCCGAGCAATCTAATATTCCCCCCCTGAAGACATGAAACCATATGTGCATAATTTGATGCTTCATTTCTCTCCTGCCAGATGATATTCATCCATTTTGATGATGAATACTAGATTAGTTTAAAACAAATAGGTATGAATTTCTTGTATGATTATCACAATCCAATATGTATAACCAACCGGGTATAAAGGATCGAATCTTACATGGATACACCTTTGACCTGAGCTGAGTTCCTACTAGTTCCTACTGACCCGACCAACACAAGTTCAATTCAAATTGAAAGGGAAAAACATTCCAAACCAATATATATATAAATAAATAAAAGAAGAAGAAAAAAAAAAACAAAAAAAAAAAAGGAGGAGCTGTCAAATGTGAACGTTCTTGAGATTAAGATACTAAGAAACTGTCAACCTTGGCATTTGTTTCCCTCGACAAAAACTTCATGCAGATGGGTGGATTCACGCCTGCCAAAGCCAGTATAGAACTGGGCAAAGTCCATATCCCATCCCCGCAAATCAACCCGGAAGCCACGGCAGGTCCAAATGCATCAGCCTTGGCCTTGTCTACCTTCTGCCACACGAATAATATTAGACTCCCAACGCACATATCAATGGAAAAGTAAGATCCAAGATAGAATGGTATTGCCATTGCCATGGGAAGTGGAATAAACATGGCCCTCTTCTTTCCCACTGCATCTCTAATCGAGTTGATGATTATGGCTGCAATAAAGAAAACATAGCAAAGTGTGAGGCAGTGCTTTGGCAAGGCTGAGAACCCCTCAACCCCCAATATTGCCATGTTTCGATAGACGAGCAAAAGGAGCAGGGTATTCTGAACCCGGAACACCAAGATTATGGAAGGCCTTGTAAAAGAGCCAAAAGACACAAGGGGAAATAACACAGCCCATTGCGGTTCCAATAACTTGGCTCACAAACATTGACCGTGGCGAAGCTAGTGTCATGTAGCCTGTCTTGAAGTCCTGCATGAGGTCGGATGCCGTGGAGACAATGTTCATCATGACTCCACAAGCTGCTAAACCTGCAAGAACGCCACCATGAGAGGCCCCTGCCCATGCTCCGATTGTGAATATGGCCAGCTTTCCATAGGTGGATGCCAATGACCAGTCTGTGAGCCCACACCCATACGCATTACAGAAGGCTAGTGTCGGCGCCAATATGTAAATAACCGCAACATGGTACCACTTGAGCTGGTGGAAAATGTGGGGAAGTGTGGCTGTAGAGATAATGGCGATGGTGACATAGCCAACAATTACAAACCAAGTTGGAATTTGGTCCTCGAGAAAAAGCTGGGTGCGGCGCTGGTCATCATAAGATAGAGATGGGGGGGTCACAGGGGAGGAGCGCCGTCGACCACCAAATGGGAGAATTGTTAATGAGTCCTTCTGATGCAGCTGTTGATATAAACGAAATAGAGTGTGGCCAAGGACTTTGAAGAAGTTGTAAAGGCCATCACCAAGGATCACGGCTATGGCTATAAAGACCTGCAGTCAAGCAAGAATTTAAGGCAAAAGAGTTATATATAGTACTTATAACAACCATCTAAATGTCAGTACCTTGGGCTTTTGAAGACTGACAAGAAATTTACCCTATAACCTTGCTGGCCATGGAGGCTGCTGGGGCTGAGGTCTGCGGAGTACCAATCTCCCTTTCTGGAGTTTATCAGAGGCCACATGATACCCCATGATAGAATTGATCCAATTAGCAAAGATATATTTATCAAATACGGACAGATCATCCCAACACCAACATAAGTAGCTGAGAAGTCAAAGTAAAACCTGGTTTTCCACCAAAAAAGAAACAACAAATTAACCACAGAGAAGATTAAAAAAAATTGAGTTGGTGAAACAAGAAAAGAACAGTAGTGTAAACAAGTTCCTTACTGACCCAAGAAGCTAACCCATATAAAACTCTATGAGCTTACTACTTGTTAACTGTTAATTGATTCGTTAATTTAGTATGGTAGTTATCATTAAGATTGCTTCAGGATATAGAGGATCAAGAAAACTCGCCCAGCATTCTTTTATTTTACACAAAGGGTTTTTTACATATGAGTACTTGTTTTCATAGGCTTTGAGACCAAAAGTTGGGAAGTTCACAAATCCACAGCCATCCCCTGCAGTAAAGAACCACTGGAAGAAACCCCACAAGAAGCTGAACGAGAAGAACTTGCCTAATGCTCTCACTTGTCTCCTAGAATGAAGGAATTATGGAGAAATAATGAGAACCAAAGATAACTTTTCTGATCAAATACACCAAGAAAGACAAAATGAGGGTACGTCAAAGCCTTACTTTGCTAACTTGGCACCCTGAGGTGTATGGAAGCTGTTGATAAGGTGAGCAGTTGCAGTGCCGCTTGGATAAGTTAGTTTGAAGTCTATTATCATTATCTGGAAAAGATTGTTGACAATAAATAATTAAAGGAAATTAAGAAGAATATCTGAGAATCTGAAAATTCTGCTCCAATACAACGACAACAAACAACATAAATGTATTGATAGAAGGGTGATTCCTACTTTAAGAAGGCCAAATACACGTTGCTTTCTTTTAATTTATTAGGAAAGATCTTAAAATATAAAAAGCTGCTAGGTATACCAGATCTTAAAATATCCAGTATTGATCCTAAACATTTTCCTTAAAATTATTAACAAACCACCTGGCTTCCATCCATAGTAAAATGCAAGGTGGGAAAATACAAACAGAGAATAATTCAGTTCTTTATTTAAAAAATAAAAAAATACAAAGTTTGATAGAAAAACCAGAAATAGGAAAAGAAAATACCAACACAATCATATACGAGTATAATAGAAATTTTAATGAAAAGTTTGGGACCATATATAAGAACAAGAATATATGTAATGTAGTTTCATTTAGTATATCATTATTAATCACCATTCTCATTTTATTTTGTTAAAAACTTAGAACATTTACTCCCTCCGTCCCACAAAGATATGCCATGTTTAACAAAACATGCAGTTTAAGAAAAATCATCATTTTATTGACTTGTCATTTATTAAACTCTATTTTTCCAAAAGTACCCTCCCCTACTTTTTATTGGGTTTTGTGTTGAAAGTAATTATTGAAATAATAAAGGGGTAGTATAGGAAGTTCAAAAAAATTATTATTTGACTCCTCAAAATGGACAAACATTTTGGGACAAAAAAAGTTGCAAAAATGACTTGTCTTTGTGGGACGGAAGGAGTATATGATATTATTAACAAATCAATTCAATTTTAAAAAATAATCGTTTTTTTTTTTTTTTTTTTTTTGGTACATTTACTTGTCAACGAATATAACTATATAAGGTTACAAGAGGAATAAATATTAAAAAAAATGATTATATTAATATATGTTTTAGTAATTAGAAATGTATTATTTTAAATTTAGTTTAAGTGGAAGATTGGAAGCTATGGGACCTGCTCAAAGGTTTAACCAGTGTTAATTCCACACACACACAGACAAACACACACACACACACAGAATTTGATTAAGAAGATGGCTCAAAACTCAATAAGCGTATAGATTGTGATCCTGATCTACATGTACTTTTAGTTTCTTTTCTCAAAAAACTATCAGTTTTTGTCCAAAACTCATATGAAACATGGTCTATAGAAAGCATAATAGTAGATTCAAACATCCAACACAGAACAAAACCCTAATGGATTGATTAGGGAAATAGAAGATTACAAATAAGAAACTCATAAATTAGATCTTGATAACAAAAAATTGAAGATAAAAATCAAAAACTTCTGAATCTTGATAGTTGTGTCGCTGATTGTAGCAAGAGTTGACCTGCTAGTGCTACAACAATTGAAAGTATTTTAACGTACAAATAATATGTAATATGTCAAATATGTGAACTATATGTTTGCTATTTAATAAGAATATTTTTTTCCTCATTAAGTTTGAACTTTGTACGTCAAACAAGAGTTCTTCTTTTTAAAGTTATGTACATTCGCGTATTCTACTATATGCATATTTAGCAACTGTACTTCCATCTCATTTATTTTTATGTTGCAAATAAAATGGTGCCACTTGCATAGCACCTGCACCTGCTCCTGCTAATGCCATAATAGAAGGAAGAGACGTTCTGCATTTGTGGGTGTTGACACTAAACGTTATATACTTTTACCTTCGAATTTTGTTCTTAAAATTTTCCTATATACACAAGTGAAAATCTAAAAAAAAATATATAGATTAACACGAGAAAAGTTTAATCAAAATATAAAAATAATAATAATACACCAAGAAAGTATAAAAATTGGCCTTTGTAGCCTAGGTGGTAATTCTTTCCATGTTATTAAGGGGAGGTTAGGGGTTTGGAAACTTGACCCTGACTTAAAATGGATGAGTTTTGTGGGGGCTTCTCTTTGCAAAATAATAATAATAATTAACAAAAAAATAAAATAAAAACCTAACTAAAGAATGTATAAACTTAGTCCAAATTATCTATACTATTATATAAAGGAAGATACTCTCTTGGTGTGTTCACAATTTTATATTAGAAAAAACCCCCTTTATGTTTGCATTTCATTCAATATGATCTTTGCAAAATAGTAAATTTAGACATTGAAATTTTGTCAACTTGCCCATCAACTTTTCTATAATAACTGCATATATGTTTTGAACTGCGGAATGAATATAAAGCATGGTAAGATGCACAAGCTATGCCCCTTCTAGTAATCAAATAAGAGAAAAATCATTCGAAACACATGGTAGAATAAGAAGTAAATATGCTATTTGAAAGCAAGTTAGAAGTTGGATTAACACCTGCTCCAATCTCAATTGTTTTTAAATAAATAATCAAAATTGTATTTAAGCATTGCAATATATTACTGACAGAAATGTTCTTAATTTTAGGGGCATTGATTCCAAAATTTCACTTGTTTTTTCCTTTCAAAAATGTTTTCTACAGACATGAAAACAACTGAAATGTAGAGCTAAAGTGGTAGAAAGGTTATCCTAGGATGAAGAGAGCGAGATAGAGAGAGAGAGAGAGCATGTGCCTCTAGTATGTATCAACACTAAACCAGTAGTAGATGATGGAAGTCATGCACGGTGAATTTAGGAATGATCACTTGATTTTTATTTACAATGTTTAGGTTAAGAGATGGATAACCAATGGTTATGTTAGTCATGATATGGTTGAGTTGTTCAAATATACCTTTCGTAGAGGCACCACAGAAAAGAGGCCAAGAAAGCTGACAACAAAAAGAAATCCAATCATCCATCCCAATGCTGGGTTCTTTATATTCTGTGCATCATTAGCCTCTGTTGATTGTTTGGCAACAACTTCACTCATTCCAAAAAGGTAACTACCAAAACCGCCTGCTTATTCAAATTTATCAGAAGACATATTAACAATGAGAAGTGTAGAGAGATAAGTAAAATGTAGTAAACCAGGAATTTATCATTTATAGAAATTATAGCTTACGAAATACTCTTGTCATTGTTAAGACACAACATTTCTATTTATGGTTATGGCATCATTAAGCCTGCATTATGCAAATTTGTCTTCCTAGATACATGAAGAATCATCAACCCTCAAGTATGATGTAGGGGCAAGGACACCGATTAATAAAAAAATGTTTGAATATTTTTTTATTATTACTATTGAAATTTTTGTTTTCCAGTAGCTGACATTTGTTTCTAATAGATTTTAGGGTTTTAGTAGTCAGATAGGATACCATATTTGGTAAGATCAATTTCAAGAGGTTTCTAATTGCTTCTTTAGTTTTAAGGGGCCCATAAATAGGCTTTAGTGTAAAAACAAGAATTAAAATTTTCATTATAATATTTTATAAAGTTTTCTCTTATTTTACTTGTGGATTCAAGGGCCCTCCTCGTGGAGTCTAGGTTTTCTTTCGGGTTGGAGGCTTTGGCTTCAATCTTAGTGTAAATAAACGATATATATATTAACACACCAAATTGGGTCTAGGGTTATCTATTGCAGAAGAGTCCTGAAAAAATGCACTTTGCTTGTTACGAGCCCACAGGAATGTTGCACAATTTGCATATGCTTCATGCATGAACTTGACCTTCCAAAATTCATCCCGGATTAAAGGAATGGCTTCTAGAGTTCTTCTTTATAATACCACAATCCAAGTCCAAGAGCTAAGGTGATGGCTCTTGAGAGAGTTGTAGAGAGAGTAAGAAAGAAAGAAGCTGTTTGTGTGAGAACATGCACAAGCAATCACTAAATCTGAAGGAGTGCTATTAGATTATGCCCTCCATGTCTCACTCCACTTGGGAGACATAGGCCTATCCAAATTCGTCAACCTTATTAGGTTGGGATCTACCATCCAAGTGGGTGGATCATGGGTCTAGGTTATAACCTGACCCGTTAATTATGAAAACTTAGATTATTTTTTTATGCTTCCCACTATGTTAGGTGGTGTCAGAACCTCGGCCATCTTTGTTTGATGCATACAACATGACCAATGGCGACCCTTCAATCAAGGTCAAGTTCGTTCGAGGACTTATTTCAAAATCATAAATGCAATAGGCCTTGCATAGGATATGGAGCTTGCAACCAACCTCTTCGTAGATGTGTTCCCAATCGTCCAAATTTTTAGTAAAAAATTTCTTGATTGGTTCTTTGATCTAAATAGATATTTCGACTATATGAGCATTTCATAATATAAGATTATAAGGTAAAAGTTTCATCATACAAGTTGAGCAAATACAAATTAGTCATACCCAAAATGGTGCATTTTATTAATGCTAAAATTGAATATTTAAGGTAATAGTGCTCTATTAATGCCATATTAAGGATGTGCCAAAAAACTACCCAATCTACCAAACCAAACCAATCCACTCCATTTCGCATTGACCCAAGCGGTTTGATAGAATAGGTGGATTGGTTTGGGAGGGTTGGGTAATAAATTTGGAGGTTCGGTTTGGTTGGTGGGTTGAACTTTGCCAAACCGCCAACATACTGACCCAACCCGCTTTTAGTTATATTCATATATTATATATATACATAAAATTATAAATACTACTTCATCAACATATATATAAAGTCCTATTATCAGGTACATCTGTTGTAATTTTGCATCAACTGCACTTCAAAACTCTTATGTGCGACTCGTATTTGGCCAAACCAACCATTGGATTAAATTTGATTCATATGTTGGTTATGCATGCCAAAAATCAAGTTGATCTAAGATTAAGAGCTATTTCATTCTATAAATGAGCTATTGTTTTTTTATTAAAAAATGCACATTTTGGATCGAATAGCAATCAATCTCTAGTTAACTTGATTTCTGGCATGAAATTCCTACATGAGAAGGCTATCTAATCCTACGGTTGGATTCACAAAATACAAATCACTAGGTAGAGTTTTGGAGTGCACCTGATAATAGAAAGACTATATATATATATATATATATATATAGAGAGAGAGAGAGAGAGAGAGAGAGAGAGAGAGAGATACACACTACAAGAAAACACTTCAAGATATTATAGATTTTTTAACTTCTTTTTACTTGGTTTATAATTATTTTGTGGGATTTTATATTATCTATTTTGTGGGATTTGATATTATAGAATGTTAAATGTATTGTTTCTAAACATTTTTGCTAAGGAATCAATAAACCATCCTCACAGAGATAATGCTTTTGGTCTTTTGACAATCCTCATAAAGGTTATAAAGGGCATGATACAACCCACCCAATCTGCCCAAATTGTCAGTTCAAACCCGCCAAAAGAAATCAACCAATCCGTCGGTTTTTAGGACCTATCAATTTGATGGCGGGTTGAAATTGTTCAAACCGCCATTGTCGCCCTAAACTGCTCCAAACCGACCCACACACATGCCTATGCCATATTACAGTAAAAATAAAATTATTCGTCAACACTCAACACTATTGTATTACACCCTATTTTTACCTAAGAATGTGCATGCTACCATAAGGTTTTCCATCACACCCTAGAATTAATCATTTCCATTTGAATGAGGAGAAGATTCTCCCCCTCAAAAACCACCCAAAGAGCGAACAAGAATGATGTGAGGGCCTAAGGTTTAATTCATGTTATGTTTTCTTATGATCTTGGGCTTGCAAGTAGAAATAATGTTTGGATGATTATGGAGTAATTATAAGTGGTTTGATTTGGTTTGGGTGCATAACTTGCATTTTAGTACAAAATTTGCATTTTTGGCGGGGCAGGGATTAATTGAGCTATAAGAATCTAATTGGGTTCAATCGATCGAGTAGGACCTCTTCAATTGATCGGGTAGGCCCCTCTAATCAATCAGGCATCGCTGAAACTAGTTTCTTTTTTTAAAATAATAATAATTTTCAGAAATGTTTTAATGCCTAATATGTCACTTGTCTATATAAACCATTGCATGTCAGAAATTTAATTTCATCATCCATTTTCTAAGCTGTTGAGAGACAAACAAGAGAGAGAGAGAGAGAGAGATGGCTGGTATTCATCATTAAAGGTTGAATTTTTCTTAGTTCAAGCTTGGATCATCACCTTTTACACCCACATTTTTCATTAACTAAACCATTGATATGTTGATATGACCTTGTTATATTCCATGCATGTTGTTTTTATAGAGATTTGAAGTATGTTTTGCATGAATCATGGGAAATATACATGGGTTTATATACTGCTTATAAGAGTCTCTTAAGCAAAAGCCTTTTGATTAACAATTGTATCCTTATTTTAAATTATGTATACATTTTTACCCTTGGTTTGAGACAAGGATGGTTTACACGTGTTAATAATAATCTTTATGTGTTGAGTCCTAGAGTCTAGGTTTGTGTATTGACAAATTCTGGTTCCAAAACCATGTGTTGTAATTACTGTGTCTTGTGTCGTTCAAGATTGAAGAAGATGCATTGAAGCAGAATTCTCATCATTTGTGACCATCTCAACAATGTAGGGATGGTTAGTGACTTTAGTGACTTAGGGATCAACCATAGGTGGTTAGATTTAAACCATTGTAATTTGCGTTAAAGGGTTGTGTGCATTGGTTGTATTCTTTATCCCTTCTTTAGCTTTGGGATTTCCAGGCACCGTTCGAATGTAACGCATTTGCGTTCGATCCTGCAAATGGTCTAAAAAATCGAGAATATCGTCGATATAATATATTGGCATATTGATGGTAACCGATACGAAAACCAGCTGCCATATTGTTTGCACATCTTATTGACGATATTTCAACCGATATATTGAGGTTATCGAGTTTATCGATTATATCGAGGATGTCAATTATTTCCATCAAATTTCGTTGTTTTATCGACGATATATCATCAAATATAGCAATATATCAGGCGATATATCATCTTATCGATGCAAACCTTCATCGTCATTGTCACCATCGTCTTTGCCACCGTTGAAAAAGAAGAGGAAGACGACGACTGTTACTGTCACCATCGTCTTTTCCACCTTTGAAAAAGAAGAAGACAACGAAGAAATCTTACATACCTAGACGTCTTTGCCATCATACTTGCCGTTGTCACTGTTGCCATTGCTATCATCCAAGCTACAACATTACCGTCAAAACTCCAACAAAACACCGTCTACTTCTAGTTTTTTGTTCTTATCGTTGGAGCTTTGTTTTTATTATTATTTTGTTTGTCAAGCCCTTGTAGGCCTCATCAAAAGCCCAAGGCCCATGGGCAGCTTGAAGCCCAGCCCGAAGCCCGAAGGAAAAAGCCTAGCCCAAGCCCAGCTCAAATACCCTTGGGATAGGCCTGGGCTTTTAGTTGAAGCCCAAGCCCGGCCCAAAGCCCAACAGTGTAGCAATATGAATGTTTTCCAGTTTTTCGAAAAATTACTTTTAGGTGATAAATTCCCAAATTAATACCAATAAAAGAGCATTTTATGTTAACTCACTACAAATAAACAGTCAACTTAATACAAAGTGACTACAAATGTCCTCTGTTTTGGAATTATGATGGGAAGTGATCACCAAAATGTAATTTTTTCACTTTTTTTTTTCTTTTGTTACCATTAACAATAGGTAATACAGCTTAGGCCCGAGGCCCGAAAAAGCCCAAGCCCGTGGGCTGGGTCTGGGCTTCACATTTTCCTTCATGGCCAGGCCCGGCCCGATGAATAGTGCAAGCCCGAAAAGCCAGCCCTGAGGCCAGCCCAGCCCGAGAAAAAAAGCCCAAGCTCGACCCAGCCCGATGCCGAGGCCTAACCCCTTATGAGTTGTGACTGATAAACAGATAAGTGTCGAGTCCCCATGACTTATCACTTGGGAAAATTATAGTTTGGTAACTTATCAAAAAAAAATTATTGTTTGGTGAGTACTTTCCAAATTAATATTCAAAACAGCAAGTTGACAGTTAATTTCTAGAAAGTTACTAAATATTTCGTAGCAAGTTGACATTCTACTTTATATTCTTATCTTTAACTTTGTAACATTTTTAAAATTACCCTACTAATTTTTTAGTTGACATTCTACTTTATATTCTTATCTTTAACTTTGTAACATTTTTAAAATTAACCTACTAATTTTTTATATTTATTTTTAAGTAGATATAATTTTTTTTTTTTTTTTACTATGTATAGTATAATTTTTTAAAAATATACTTTCAACCGAATGGCCTTTAATCTAGTGGCACTTTATATTTAAATGTAGCAAATATGTATTTTTAATGTTATGTAACATTCTGTGTTACATGGACTCGTTGGTTTACCCCAAGGTACCCGTGTCGACACACACGACATGGGTATGAGTTTGGGATCCGTGCCAAATACTCCACTTGAAAAGCGGATACAGCTGGGTGGAGAAGAAGAAGAGGAAGAAGAAGAAAAGAAGGGGAGAGAGAGAAAGAGAGAGCGTATCTCGTTCAGTCGTTGTTGGGGACTTGAGGTTCGTTGGAAGAGGATGCCGGAGAGAAGCCAACATCATCGTCAGAGGGGGTGGGGGCGTGCCGTTGAATCTCATGCCATCGCTGCTCTCATGCCGTCGTTGCTCCCATAAAACAGATATAGGGTTCTATTGAGAACCCTTTCCTGATTCCTTTTATATTTTTTTTTTCAAGCCAAGTCCTCAAGCTTTGGTTTTTACAAAAAAATGACCAGCTGCTGTAATTACTACTTAAGCCCACAAAAACTGATTATTCTGATAATGCCCCAAAACCTCAAAATATTTTTAAATTCACCCCTAAACATATTTACCTTATATTATTTTACACATATTATATGTATATATATACACACACACACATATGTAAAAGTATCCCTGCACCCGTACCTAATTTTTGGATCCTTTTTAACCGAGTCCGCGTATCCTAATATTTAATGATTTGACAAATCCGACTTCTAGACATGTACCCACACCCGAACCCGTGTAACATAGGTAACATTTAGATGTGAAATTTGCATAAATTTGTAATAATTATTTGCTCAACACCATGCATGTTTTTCCCCCCTACACACCACTTACTTGTCATATAGGGATTTAATTTGCAATCTTTTGATTATAAAGTATGTATTACAGTCTAAAACATTATTTTTCAGAGTTTCAAAGAAAATTTCCAATTTTAACTAATAATATCCGTCATATCTGTAAGTTGATATTGATATTTTCGATATATCCATTGATATATCCGATATATCCGTGTTTTCAGACCCTCAATATATCCATCAATATGGATATTTAAGTCCTTCCTACAATAGGCTAAGAGTTTTATATAATTTTTGTACACTTTCCTTTCGAACGTGACGAGATCTCCACTCGAATGCAACCTGACAAGAATGTCACTTTACTGATGCACCTTTTTGTGCCCTTTTCCCCCTCACCTAAGTACCTTAACCCTAGGTAAAAGGAACATTTTTTCCCCTCTACTTCTTGATTCTTTTAAGCCTCCTAGCCTCCAAGAGAGAAAAATAGAGAACTTAGAGAGAGAGAAGAGCCCTGGTTCTTGAGAGACTGCATTGTTATCCTTAAGCTCTTCCTTCCAACAACACATCAAGCCTTTCATTCTTATCTTCAAGATGCTTTTTGGTTAGTTCTTGTAGCTTCACCCACATACCTTCCTCAAAAAGGTCATGATGCAGGACAACCTCAAGAACAATGAAAGAGAGAAAAAAAGTAGAGAACAGAAAAGAAAGAAGCTAGAAATAAGCAAGAACCCTAGGAATCAGCACCTAGGGTGTTTAGAGTCAACACCAAATGTTGGAAAAATCCAGTTTTTAATCATTATAAGTTGAAAAACTAAAGAGTTATTGGAGCCTATATATAGATCCCAATTACATCAAATAAGGTAAAAGTTAACCCTAAAGTCTAGGAATTTAAAAGGCAATTATTTAATTATTCTTAAAAATAAATATGCCTAAAATAAATATGCTAAAGCCTTGGTCTTCAAGTTAATTAGCCATATTGGACCACCCTGTTGAACCATGTGTCTGCTGTCCCCATCAACTCTCCTAGGGTGAGAGAAAAACTTGACCTCGAGTTTGGATTGAAGTAAAGATATTGAACGCGACCTTTCTAGTGAAACAAATATTTAGAATAAATTAGCCGCTTCAAAGCCTAGTGAAAAATAGCGACCTCAAAGTGTGCAATATGGCAAAGTTGGGATATGGCCGTTAACTGGTTAAAGAGCTATAGCATATATAGATCACAGAACAACTCAAAGTTATTAACACCGATAAAGTCGATCTTCTCTATTTCGAGCAAAGAGTCTGCGGAAGTAACAGAGTTCACAATAGGAGTAGCTTTTGGAGGAGAAGCCACTTCAATCACAGTATCCAGAGCTACCAAAATTGCCATATCTGAGGATGTCCCTTCTAACTTGCTCGTATCAACTGCATGTTCATGCAATGCACTAGAAGCTTGCTGTTTAGCAACACCAACTATTTTTTCACAAATAAAAGCAATGTTTGGAGCATAGTCGTCCAAAACAAGTCCCAAGGATTTCACTACTTTCATAAGATAGGGTTTCAATTTATCAGCACAGTTCATGATGACATTTTTGCTCAATTGCCAAGACAGAGACTCGATCAACATTCCTGTCCGCTTCTCTTACACTATCCAAGAGAAGACTCAGAAGCTCCTTTGAGATGTCATCACTTTCCTCTAAAGCCATGGTCAAGATTGCTTCCATGTTGACAAATATAGCATCAGGATAATGGAATTTGGCAACTGTCAGAAAATGTAGGAACATTTCAATAACCAATGCATCACACTCAAGATCCAACATCTCTCGACATAACCTGGTCTTTGTAACATTCTCAAGAATGGAAAGACATTTAAAATAGCAACTATTCTCAAGAGACAATGTACCAAATGTTGCGACTATAAGTTAAAAAACTTCCCTCATTTGCTCATCATTGTAAGGAAGTGTTGGTGCAGTGATTCTCAAAATCTCATAGATGCATGAGGCAACTGAAACTCTCACATTGGTGTTCAGATGCTTTAAAAGCTTAGCAGCTATCAGTGCATTCATTGCAAGCCGAAGTGCATCTTGCATTGATTGAGATGGGGCTTGCCAAACTTTTGATAAGTTATATGCAAGTCCATCAAGTAGACAAAGAAGCTCACCAACAGAATATATAGGAAATATGAGCTTTTTTCCCATATCCATAAGCTGCTTTTCAAACAATTTTTCAGAAAAAATCATTTTTTTTTCACTCCCTTTTTTTTTTTTTTTCGAAACAATCTTCTTTTTGTTTTTTTAATCACGAGAAATTAATTGATAAAATTCTAAATAAACAAAACAAATCAGCTAAAGAATAGGAATTGAATATTTTGGATTAGGATAACCTGGATCGGAATAGTCTGATTCGCAATTAGGATAACCTTATCCAAGATTTGGTATAGGTTACAGTTGTAACCAAACAAGCCTAACTTCTCTTAACCCATATAACAAAAGGGTTTATGATGCTTCTCAAAGCATCAACAAGTGAGAATGTGAGAGAGAGAGAAGGAAGGGGCGAAGTCCTCAATGGCAGGTCATCGGCAGGCAAGGGGAAATTGCCGGCAAAGGGTCACGCCGGAAAGGAGTCACCGGCAAGGGTTCTTTATGCTAGGGGTTCTTTACGCCAAGCTGTCGCGGGCATTTCACCTAGAAAAGCTCGATGGAAATGAAGCTGATAGAGTTGTCGACGGCAAAAAGGAGTCTCGATGGTGGCGTCAGTAGCTGCAGAAGATCAGCGACAAGATCTAATGATAACAGTGGGTTTCATTTCGTGAATCCAGATCTGATGACAGTGGTAATACAACGGCAGAGAAGTCTACGCCAAGTGAGGTCATCGACTAGATGGTGGTGGTGGTTTGGCTTTTCTTTTTCTTTTTTTTAAGTCTAACCCGTGGGGGTTAGAGAGTGGGTTAGTGCTAGATGGGTAGTTTTGCAGAAGGAGCTGATGGTGGGGGTTGGTTTTTCCATGGTGAAGGTGGCTGTGTATTGTGGGTTTAACGATAAGGGAATCGACGGCGATGGGGGGGTTTAACGACAAGGGTGTTTTGGTCTTGGCTTGTGTGAGAAGGTTACGTCTAATTGTTTGCAGGTCGTAAGGGGTTGAGATAGAGGCTCTGGTATGAATGGGTCGATGGTTTCAGTTGTCCACAAAGAGAAATCTTTGCAATGTTTCCTGGCTTGGATCTGGCGAATCCAAGGTGAAGGTGCTTCGGTGCTTGAAGTGATGGAGATGGTGAGATGCAACTGAAAATCAGAGATTTGCTTGTGTGCGAGATCAAAGTTTGCTCTGATACCAAAACTAATGCGGGACAACCTCAAAAAAAATGGAAGAGAGAAAAAAAGTAGAGAAAAGAAAAGAAAGAAGTTAGAAAGAAGCAAGAACCCTAGGAGTCGGCACCTAGGGTGTTTAGAGTCGACACCAAACGTTGAAAAAATCCAATTTTTAATCATTATAAGTTGAAAAACTAAAAAGTTATTGATGCTTATATGTAGCTCCCAATTACATTAAATAAGGTAAAGCTTAACCCTAAAGTCTAGGAATTTAAAAGGCAATTATTTAATTATTCTTAAAAATAAATATGCCTAAAATAAATATGCTAAAGCCTTGGTCTTCAAGTTAATTGGCCATATTGGACCACCCTATTGAACCATGTGTCTGCTGTCCCTATCAAGTCATTGTCAAGATTTGGTTCTCCATCTACATCGCTTGTGAAGCTAGGATTTGTCGGAGGACCTTCGGAGGCCGTATGGGATTTACAGGCCACAAATAGGGGATATAGTGTGGTTTACTTGGGGAGATCAACCAACTACTTTAGCCAACCCAATAAAAGTCCTAAGTCTGTAAATGAGTCTATCCATTGAGTCTTGTAAGTGTTTTTCATATAGTTTCTTGGTGTTCGTGATTTTTTACCCATTTGGGTTTTCCACGTAAATCTTGTGTGTTCATTCTTTATTGCTTTCCATATATCTTTTGATTATATGTTGTTGAATGGATGATAGGATGATGTGCCTTGAATGTGTTTGATATTGGCCTATGAGGAGTTTCTGTTGACTATATTGATAGAAGTCATGCGGTAAACATTATTTATGCTTCCACTGATGTATTTGTTGTGTTGATATATTGTGATTGTCAAGAAGGCTTAATATTTGGACAATATGGTTTAATTTTAAAATGGCCTAAAAGTTTATTGAGACCTATTCAACCCTCTAATCGTTTGTACACTAATCCTACTCTAAGGTTGAGAAGCTTAATGTTGGTAAACAAGCTTTTTCATCATCTTTAACCAAACAATAGAATCTTTAAACAAATAAAAACAAAATAAATAAATAAGTAAACCGAGTTTGAAACCGATTTGAAATATTAGTTCCTACCCCTACTCGTTGACTCTAGCCATGCAAGGAAGTGCAACATATATACACAACGACTCATATGTAAAATATAAGTTTTGATCATGCGCGGGATATCCTAGATATCCCATTCGATCACAGCCGTCTGTGAGCAACACGCGTGGTATCATCTTTAACCAAACAATAGAATCTTTAAACAAATAAAAACAAAATAAATAAACAAGTAAACCGAGTTTGAAACCGATTTGAAATATTAGTTCCTACCCCTACTCGTTGACTCTAGCCATGCAAGGAAGTGCAACATATATACACAACGACTCACATATGTAAAATATAAGTTTTGATCACGCGCGGGATATCCTAGATATCCCGTTCGATCACAGCCGTCTATGAGCAACACGCGCGGGGCATGAATGCGCGCGTGTCGCCTACAGGCGGCCATGATCGAATGGGATACTCCAAGATATCCCGCACATGATCAACCCTCTGTAAAATATATACACTCTTTACCTTTGGTTTTGATGGGTGATCATGATATATTTATAGGGGGATGCTCATTAGTCAAGCATATAAGACTTATTTAGCAATTGGTCAACCAACTTTTACATTAACCAAATTAGTCCATTTCACTCGACCAAAATACCATCATCTCTAATTTCTAGCCACTCTCATTTCTCTCTAAAAAAACTTCTCTCTCTAGCCCCATGGTGAGCACCTATCTTATGAACTGAGAAGACAAGGAAGCTGTCGCTGGCGAGGATGAAGACGTCGGAGCATAGGCCACCCCCATTGTTAAGAAGCTCTAAGGGGTCACCATCACCATTGTTGATCCCATCTCCGCAACAACCAAGGGTGACACCATTTCACTCACCCCACTAACATCCATCACAAACCACTGTCATCGCCAACATCATTTCACCATTTCCATTGCTTCAGCAACTACCAAAACTCCATTATCAACTCTACAAACCCACAATTACGTATGAGATATGAACCTGCAACTTCCACCACAAGCAACGCCACCTTGAATTTTTGTTGCAACAATTCTGTTTGAACCATGATCAATCTTCAACTAAGCACTTCTATGAAGTGTTTCAAGTAAGGTTGACTTACCAGTACCTTTTATTTCCCCTTTTTTTTTTTTTTTGTTGTGGTGGCAAAAGAACAAATTGGTGACTAGGATCGAGAAAGGGAGGTTCAGAAAGAGAAAGAGAGATGTATGGTTCTTAAAGCAGAGGTTTGGAAGGTAGCTTTACACAATACTGACTATATATATTGATTGAATTGAATATACAAGCTTATGTATAAAGGGGTCTAGTACTAACAACTAAGTATTTATAGTGGATGTTGACATGGTGACCCATGATTATATAGAATTTTATCTTTATGCAATGCTTCTCGTATGTTTTTCTATTGCTTTGTTGAATGAAAGGAAATGGAAAACCAATTAAATTAATAAATTTACCCTTAAAACAGTAAAGTTAACAAACAAACAAACAAACAAACAAACAAAAAAAAAAAAAAAAAACCTTTTAAAAGAGTACAATTATTTTTATTAAAAGATATAGTAAAATGTTATTATTTGAGACAATAGTAAAATTCCGGTTATACTACCCTACAATACCTAGAATGGGGGTTGAATAGGTATTACGAATAATCTTACCCAATTCTAATTCTCACCTCACCAAATCTTGATTATCACAATCAAATCAATCACATAGCAGGTATGAAAACAAGTAGAAGATTGCACAAGAGATTTTTACGTGGAAAACCCTAGATGGGAAAAACCACAGGACCTAATCCAGTTGAAGCAAATCCACTATGAACTCAATGAGTACAAGACACACTTACAGATCACAAGGACTGATGCAGTTGTCTTCACTCCCACGATCACACACGATTGATCTCCGTCTTCACAAATTTGGTCGCAACCAACCTCTTCACAGCAATTCCTTCTAACACGAACTCGCAAGCTCGATCACCGTCGCAATGGACTCACAATCATCCAAGGTTGTGAATGGTGTGTGGTTTGAAGGTCTCTAGAGCATGTATGTGAAAAACTAGGTTAAAGTGTTCTAGAGGGGTTTTGAGAAAAAGAACTTTGTAAAACCTAAGAGGGGGAGAGTTGCTTAGCCCTCTCAATGAAAACACCCCTATTTATAAAGTCTAAGACACCCCAAGTGACTGGAACACGTTTTTAGATCAAATATAAAAGTTTTAAACATTTTAAAAACTGAATTTTACAAGCCACGATCGATCGGGGTCCATGCCCGATCGATCCTAAAAAACAGATGCAAAATCAGGTTTCTAGAGACCCTGCAATCGATCGACACTAACCCCCGATCGATCGTGAAAAACAACGAAGAATCCCCCCTTTTTAAAATACCTCCAATCGATTGGCCCTTAACCCCGATCGATCGAGGTACCCTGATTTTCACTTTAAAGAGTTTAAATCATTTTCAAAATCATTTTCACTTTATTGAAAACATATACCATGATTTGAAATGGAGCGAATTGAATTAAATCAATTAACACCGGGCTTCTATGGACACTTACTTGGCCTAAGAATGAATGTGAGTCGCATTGACTTGAAGTCTTCACTTGAGTCAGTCTTTGAAGTTTCACACCACTTGAATCAACATAAGACACTCAACAAATACTTTTGACACGAAATATGCCAATATAAAAACACAGACTTCACAAATAGTAAAATATTATTGTGGGTCGTTATTCTTTTGGAAAGTGATAAACAGTAAAATT
>JBBPBK010000394.1:0-17500 GCA_039720395.1 Liquidambar formosana | reverse complement strand
TGGTTTGATTCGTAGAAAATTCAAAAGAAGCTAAGCTGTCTATGAATTTATGAAATTACCCACCTATATTATTATTTTTTTATTTTTTTTAAAATTGATAAAACCAACCCCTACTTCTAACCTTCTTTATTATCTACAAGTAGGATATTAATGTTTTTCTGTAAGTTTGAATCCGAGATCACTCACTTAACAAGTGAAACAAATGCCTACTAGACTACCATGTCATTGGCCACATCGACAGTGGCGGATCCAGGAATTTATGCTAGGAGGGGGCCACATCGACCCATTATCTCTCCGTCTGACTTCTAATTGCTCCCAACTTTTCCACAACCAGGGTAAAACGACACGGGAACTAGACAAACCACAACCCTAGCAAATTTTTGAAAATTTTGACATTTGAGATAAATAGAATTAAATATTTTTCACACCAAAAATTTAAATTTGGATTGAAACAATGGAACTCATATCGCAAATTAAAGCACTGTTGTTGCTAAAGTTAGTAAAAATATTATAATTAGGTCAAAGTCGTAGGACGCAATTTTATACACAGATTTTGCCACAATTTTAACAACTTGTTTGTATGAATTACAATTCATGAAATACTGTTGGATTACATGTTTTTCCCATACACATATTACGCTGGCCAAATATCAATGTGATATTTAGTATCCACAGTTTGCATGAGGAGAGTATTTAATTCAATGTTGGGTCTTGATAAACATAAATAATATAAAAAAATTGTTGAAATTAGTACTCCTTCCGTTCCACAAAAATAAGCCAAGTTTGACAAAACATGCATTTGAAGAGAAGTCATTATTGCATTTGACTTGTCACTTGTTAAACACTATCTTTCCAAAAGTATCCTCTTCCAATTGATATTGGCTTTTATGTTGAAAATAATTATTGAAATAACAAAGGATAGTATAGGAAAATTTAAAAAATTTGTAATTTGAATTTTCAAAGTGGATAAATATTTTGGGAGAAAAAAATTACAAAAATTGTCTATCTTTATGAGACCGAGGGAGTATTACAATATGTGTGTAAACTTATTATAAATAAACCCTTTTACATTATTTTAAAAACTACTTATATTTTTTTAAACCTATGTGTGTACACTCATTATAAATAAACCCTTTTAGATTATTTTAAAGGCTAAAATGTAAAACACCCCCTCTTATTATTACCCATTTTACACGTTACTACTCTTTAATTAAAAAAACCCACCAAAAAACCCCTATATTATCTTAGGGGGTACGCAACGAAAAAAGAAAAAATCTGTTTTACCCTCATACGGAATGAACTAAATGATATTTACTAATGTTAAAAATGATTTTTAAATAAAAGCAATCCAACGGCCCTAGTAGTATGTTAGCCCATCTAATCTGCACAGTCCATCTTCAATAAAAACAATCCAACGGCC
The DNA here is from genome assembly GCA_039720395.1 of Liquidambar formosana. Taxonomy (NCBI): domain Eukaryota; kingdom Viridiplantae; phylum Streptophyta; class Magnoliopsida; order Saxifragales; family Altingiaceae; genus Liquidambar; species Liquidambar formosana. The sequence goes on along the minus strand of JBBPBK010000394.1, from coordinate 16,080 downwards.
CTAAGATCTTGGGTCAAATCGACCCGCTAACCGCCTCCCACCCTCACAACCTTTAGCTTCTGCACGATCTTGGGTTCCCTACTATCCCTCTCACTCCGTTTCACTACTCACAGCCGGCCTTACCCCAGCCATCTTCCATCGGCATTCTGGCGAAGGTTCGCTGTTGGCGGCAAATTAGAGGAGGACGAACCCAGCAGTTTTTTTTTTTCTTTTTTTTTTTTTTGTTCATTTCTCTCTCCAAACACTCCACCCACCACACCGCACCTTGTCTTGCCGGCCCCTCTCCATCTGGCAACCTCTCCACCATGTGTTGTTTCTCTCCAGACCCTCACAACTCACCTCACCCATTTCAGATCTGACAGTCAGTCCTCTCTGTGAATCGTAACGATTTGGCTACCCTAGATGAACCAGACTTGGACCAGATATTTTAAACCCTGAGCTTTGTGATGAGGTCGCTCTACTTCGTAGACAAAGCAGGTGGGGTTTTGTTTTAGGCGGCAACAGAATCACTGTAGCGATGATGGTTCGATTGGGGTTGTAGGGTTTTGATGGGGATATGAGGGGAGGTCTAATTGGGTAACTTACCCTTGTGGGCAGGTCTCACCGGTGCCACTGTCTCGCTAGCCATGGCTACTTGCCAGTGGGCTTGATCCAACACCGGCCTCCTGTCGATGGCAAGTTACTCCTTAATTTCTTTGCTTTTCTTTTTCTTTAGGGACTTAATGATCATTATATGAAGAACACCTCTTTTACCGACGACAACCTTCCCCTTCATTTCCGCACTTTGTTTTTTTTTTTTTTTTTTTTGGCTTGTGTGAAGCAAACAAGCTTGCCAGTAAACCCATCTTGCCACCAAAAAGCTTGCTCGGAAATGTTGATGGCAGAAGGTAGAGAGATAGGAAGTATAGAGGAGGGCCTTTTGGTCTTAAAATTGCATAAACAGCATCACGTGCTATTCAAATGATGCTTTCTGTAAGTTTCGTTAATGGTGAGTGGACGGAGGGACGAATTTGTCAACCCAAGCAAAATGGGGTTTTTTAGTAAATTTCTTTTATTAGAAGGGGTAATCTGCAAAATAAGTAATAATAAGAAAAGGTTAATTGCATTTTACCTATTTTAAAAAGTATATTTTTTTAAACCTGTCATCTCAGCTTAGGATTCTTGACTTCACCTCTGCGCATAATTCTTTAAAATGTTGTGCACCACATGCATTCATCGCATGTGAATAAAAAAACAACATGTTCCCCATCATTATTCAATTTGACCACTGACCTCTTCCTTACATTACTGACAGTCAAAATCATAGATAGTTTTTTTTTTTTTTTGGGTTTTTGGTTGTGTATCTGATGTGTAAAGAGAGATAGAGCCAGAAGAGTTGTAAAGAGAGATAGAGCCAGAAGAGTGCACGTCATCATGATCGTGGTGGAGAACCGTGACAGACTTTTTTAAATGTGGTAATGCTGACTAGCAAACCAATAGGCAATAAACCGTGGGAAATGGGTGAAAAAGGCAAAGAAAAATAAATGGAGAAAGAGGGGCACGGTGGGGAGGGCAGCCATTAATGACAAAAGAAGTTAGGGCTCAAGCATGCTTTGCCAGTTGCCACAATCTAGACACAGTTGGGTTTAAAGGTGTCATAGTGTTGAGAAATCTGGAATGTTATTATTTGAATATTAGAAATTTTATTTTTCTTTGATAATATATAGATAGAATTAATAAATAATTCTCCACTCCTAACATCTGATATCAACGAATGGATATCAATAGCTCTTTATAGACTTATCGGACGAAACGACCTTTTGCTCAGGGTAAGGCAATCACCCTCAATTTCTTCTAATATTTTTTTTAATTTTTCTTCCCTATAAAAGCCCTGATCCCTCATTTCATACAGACGCTTTCAAAAGATGAAGTCTCGTCGAAAATAATTCTAAATGTAATAAATTAAAATATAGTTTATCAATAAATTATAATTTTTTACAATTTTTTCTGCCTCAAAACACAAGAAAAAAAGAATAATTTTGAATTAGAGCTTCTTTAGTTTTTTGAACTAGGATAAAGTATTAGAAAAACAACCAAAATTTGCCTCCCCTGAATTGAATTCTTAACTTCGTTGATTAGCTTGATCCCAAAATCACCCACCTAACAAGTGAAGAAAATGCCACTAAGCTATCATGCCATCGACATTTTTTTAATTATAAGAAAACAATCAAAAAGATTTTTATTAAGCAAAGTATGACTTAAGTCTGCAAGGAATTGGTCCCTTAAACAAGATGAGACTTCTTCCATCCAAACATACAAATCATTAATCTCCTTAGCAAATCGTACTAAACCATGGGCCACAAAATTACCAGTTCTACCAACATGAGAGAACATTTTATGATAACAAGTCATTCCTTTTTCTCTCAATCAACCTCACAAATTATAAAATCAATTAATCATTTTTTTATATTGAATATCATATGCACCTACACAATTGTAGGACTAGGATGGCCCAAACTTTAAGAAATTGTGATATTTTCAAACAAATTTTTACCATCTAGATGTTTCAAGTGTTTTTATAAGATTTCTATTTTCATTATTGCCTCTATATATCTCTTTTTTTAACTCAAATAGTGAATTGATTTCTAATTTTTACCTCTAATTTCGTTCATTAATGATGAGACAATAGTAATATCATCACATAGATTTTTCTTAGTGTTTTTTAAATGAGTGTATACTAATATGGAGAAAATAATATAGAAAAATATTTAGAATTCGTTTGGGTGTCCAAATACAAATCAAAAAATTTTAGTTTATTTCATATAGTATTGAGGTCATAAATCTATCATCCTAAGGGGCTGTTTGGAAAACCTGAAAACCTGACCAATTGAAAATAAGTCTGACCAATTTTGATTTCATGCTGTTGGTAAATCTATTTTTCCTACTAATCATTTCAGTTTATTCTTTTGAAAATAGGATGGCGCAAACTTTAAGAAATTGTGATATTTTCAAACAAATTTTTACCATCTAGATGTTTCAAGTGTTTTTATAAGATTTCTATTTTCATTATTGCCTTTATATATCTCTTTTTTTAACTCAAATAGTGAATTGATTTCTAATTTTTACCTCTAATTTCATTCATTAATGATGAGACAATAGTAATATCATCACATGGATTTTTCTTAGTGTTTTTTAAATGAGTGTATACTAATATGAAGAAAATAATATAGACAAATATTTAGAATTCGTTTGGGTGTCCAAATACAAATTAAACAATTTTAGTTTATTTCATATAGTATTGAGGTCATAAATCTATCATCCTAAGAGGCTGTTTGGAAAACTTGAAAACCTAACTAATTGAAGATAAGTCTGACCAATTTTGATTTCACACTGTTGGTAAATCTATTTTTCCTACTAATCAGCTCAGTTTATTCTTTTGAAAATAGGATGGCGCAAACTTTAAGAAATTGTGATATTTTCAAACAAATTTTTACCATCTAGATGTTTCAAGAGTTTTTATAAGATTTCTATTTTCATTATTGCCTTTATATATCTCTTTTTTTAACTCAAATAGTGAATTGATTTCTAATTTTTACCTCTAATTTCATTCATTAATGATGAGACAATAGTAATATCATCACATGGATTTTTCTTGGTGTTTTTTAAATGAGTGCATACTAATATGAAGAAAATAATATAAAAAAATATTTAGAATTCGTTTGGGTGTCCAAATACAAATTAAACAATTTTAGTTTAGTTCATATAGTATTGATGTCATAAATCTATCATCTTAAGGGGCTGTATGGAAAACCTGAAAACCTAACCAATTAAAGATAAGTCTGACCAATTCTGATTTCACGCTGTTGGTAAATCTATTTTTCCTACTAATCAGTTCAGTTTATTCTTTTGAAAACAAGACATAAACACAGTTTTTTAAATTAAAAAAAAAAACTAATTTAGTTGGTTTATTTAAAAACCAAATGCTCTGTAACAGTTATGGACTCGATCTAGTCTAATCCAATTTTTAAAATGCCAGGCCAAATAGGCCCTAAATAAAAACATTAACAAAATAATAATCATCATCACAAGTGAAAATATTTATTCAAAATAATGGTATTTCATAAATTTATAAATAAAAAAAAATTGATCATAGTAACATACTAACATCAACTATAATCTTTCTAAATAGTATCATTTAAAATAATAGATTTATACTTAAACTTTAATAATATACAAAATACACTAGAATTATTTAATTTTCACCCAACCCAACCTTTAGAGATTTATAGCATTTTGGTTTTAATTTTTTAGATTCTTATCCAGCTCATATTATCACAAAAGTACAAAGCCATCCACTATAAAAAAGAGGAAACCGCGCGTGATAGAACACAAGCAGCTCCTGTCGTGGATAGAATCCAAAGCGCGAAGACGCTCGTTCCAATGGAAGACCGTATATTATCAAACTTTGCACCCCAATCTAGAAAAATATAAATAATAAATAATCAGACTGCGATAGACATTAATTTTTGACTTTTTGCGTCAGTTTCTGAAAGCCTAAATTGGTGATAGACCCAGTAGCCCCTCTCTCTTTCAACCTTTGCCCCACCTACCCAAGCGGAGCTGAATGGTCAGCTTTCTTCATCCACCCATCCACTACACGCGCGACGCGAGGGACCACAACGACAACTGTACTGGCCCATTGACTGTAGACACATAAAAGACACTACATTTTTGTGAATTGCATTTATACCCTATTACGTAGGGGTGTTCATGGTTTAGATTAAAACCGAAAACCAAACCAAACCAAACCAAACTTAATGGTTTTTTTGTTTTTAGGTTTAGTTTTAATTCTAATTTTAGAAAATCGAATTAAATTGGTTTGGTTTTGGTTTTCATATTTAAAAAATCAAATCAAATCGAAAAACTGAAAAAACCAAAAAAATATAATATAAATATATATAATTTTATATATTATATATTAAACCTAGCTTGTAAATTTTCTATTCTAATAAGGGCATAATAGGTAATATATTATAAATTTTCTTAATGTTTTTTCTTTATTAGGTTAGCATATATTAAACTAGTTATTATTGTTGTGTGAGATATTAGCACATATTAAATTAAAGATTTGAACTTGGATTGATATAAGTCAATACTTTTCTATTTTGATACAATGTTTAATGTTTTTTTTAATTGTCAATGTAATTATTTTATTAAAAATGTTTTTATTTAGAGTTTGACTTGTCATTTTTTTATTTTTAATTATTTGTTATTATTTGATAGAATAAAACCGAAACCATTTTGGTTTGATGTTTTTTAATAGTATAGTTTAGTTTTAGTTTGAGAAAACAAAAGCCAAAGAATAATGGTTTGGGTTAAAATCTTCCCTAAAACTGAAGAACACCCGTACTAATTACGTGGAAAGCACCCCTAATTTGTTGACACTGTAAAGCATGGAGGCCGGAAAGAACCTAGACGGGCATACGGCAGTCGGAGGCAGTAGAATTTGAAACCCCAGATCTTGATTTTGAAAAATCAGCGGTAAAAAATGCACGCAGGCGCAGGACGTACAAGTGCTAAAAGCGAAAGATACGTACCGCTAAAGGCTATGCCGGAGGAGGCAACGACGCAGGTCTGAATAACGGTGTTCTCTTGCCTGGTGAAGGGCTGCTTCAGCAAACCAGACTTTTGGAGGAGCTTGGTCCACGTCTTCACAAAGAAAAATCCCAAAAGACCAGCAGAGACGTTGAGGGAAGGGATGATACCAGTGGTGAGGTTCAGCTTCATCACTATGAAGGTGAACAGAATTCCGAGAACGAAGCTCACGAAGAAGGCTCTGAAAGTGAGCTGCTTCTGCCATGGCGGAACCTCCTTGCTCTCGAAAATCCTTTCTACGGTTTGGATTTCTTCTTCTTCGTCCTCTGTCTTCTTCTTCTCCTCTGCATCAAGGTCTCGATCTGACACCACATCAGAGCCTCTGTCCAAACCCTTATCCACCTTCTCGTCTCTGCTGTTTTCAATTACCATTTTGGTGCAACTGCCGCAGATCTTGGTCCCTCTAGTTTTCTTTGTTTTTTTTTTCGGTTGGCTTCTGCTTTCGATTTTATCGTAATGGGTTCTTTCTTTCAATAGAGGAATAGGATAGACAGGGAGGGCATTCTATGTTTTTATATATACAACTACTAATGAACCCGTACTTGGCATGAGATTAATTAAGTACCAAAAGAAAAAATATATTAATATACAAAAAATGAAAAAAGGACACCAAATGACATTCAATTTCCTATGTAATGGTACTTAAATTTCTTATTCTAAAAAACACATTATATATAATGTTTAAAATAAAAAGAAACTTATCGAATTTATCAATTTATTTGTTGAAACCTATAATCACAAAAGTATAATAGACATGGTATATATACTTCATTAGATTGAGGCTCACTAATTATACATATAAAAGTAACACTTAATCGGATTTGAGAGCACATGTTATATCTATAATGCATAAAATAAATAAAATAATCCAAAGTTAGCAAATGCATGCTCTACATGTCTAGATAATTCTAATAAATTGTTACTTCCATCAAGAGAGAGGCCGTAAATGAAAATCTTAGAAGACATTAGAAGAGAGAAAAAAGAAGTACCCATTGATATTAGTTATGTTTTTGTAAGGATCACATATATATCTAATATATATCTACACAGAAAGAAAGAAAGAGGAAGAGAGATCCATGAAAACATTAGGATTTCTAATTATATATAGAATACTTGTGTGTTTGTTAGTTCAAATATATAAATTTATGTGAATGTTATGTAGTCCCCAACTTTATATTGATGATTTTTTATCTTCTATTTATCATTTCAATCAATCAGTATGTGGTGTAGTTAGAATTAATAGTATAACTTATAGCAAGGAGTCAAGACTAAAAACTTTCAAAGAAATTAAAACTTTTTTTTGGATAAAAAAGAGAGAGTGTTCTTAAGTTTATAAATGCATGCATACTGACGTTAATAAATCAATAGAAAATCACTTAAATACTAAAAAAAAGAAGAAAAAAGTATATTAGATTTTATTAAATTTAAAACAAAAGAACAAAAAAAAAAATAGTAGGAATATACAATTTTATAATACTTAAAAAAAAATAAAAAGAAAAACTAATTCATCTTTCTCAAGCAATCAGTAACAATATACTAGTCAAATGTGTTTTCAAACAAATTTCATTTTCAAAACTTTCTAACACAACTGATCAAACAAAATCGATTGAAACAAAATTAAAATAGTATATGACATAATTGAAACAAAACAATACAATCCACGGATAAATTCTTCCAAAATCTTGCTTCAATTAATAAAGACTCACCCCAAACTTGAAGATAAAGGAAAATAACGCTTAATTAGCCATAACAAATGACGAAAGTTGAAGACGATGGATAAGTAATCTTTCATTGATGGAGAAGCAAGCTTCTTTTTATTTATTTATTTTTTTTAAAATTTATTTTTTGTTATCAATGGAGAAGCTAGCTTTATTATGTTTATGGTGAAAGTGTTACTCACAAGAAATTCGAAATCAAAATTCTATCTAATCGTTCAGTAGAATTATGAGAATTTAAAATCCTATCAAATTTGTTAAGCCATAAACCCATGAAAGGAAATCCCCCAAAAATGATAAAAAATAGTAATCCATTCAAGAAGGTATGAAATCCATTTTAAAAAGATAGGGTATAAATAAATAAAGCTAATGTGAGAATTTTTTAAAAAGTGATTTCCTTATGACTAATAAAAATACTAATAAATAGGGTTAAGGAGTTGAAAACTCTTATGATGGAGTTATTGTTAAAACCAGTCTTCCTATTAAGGGTAATTGCTAATATTTTCGAAGGAATTCTCTCTTTCATTCTCTTGAAGATAACAAAGAAAAGGAGTGGTCATGTGACTTTAAGGCAAAATCATCTGTTTAATAAAAAAGGGCACTTCAATCATTAGAGCATCTCGAACAGAGGTAGCAAAGTTGGATTTTCTACTTCTCCCCCCTTTAACCATCTCCAATAGAGATAACAAAGTACAAAATTTTTTTGCTACCACTTTTTCTCTCTTCAAATCTGGAAGAGAAGAGAGAAGGTGTAATGACCCGAAGTGGGGGCCGTTAGTTAAGTAGTAAGAAAATCAATTTTATACCAAATTTTGGTGGATGTTTAATAGAAATAATTCTTTTAAAAATATTTTTAGAAAATCCGATATGGTCCTGTCTGTAAAGAAGACATACCAAATTATCGACTAGTCATAAAACCTGTAGAAAACACATTTATAAGCATTTCCAGCCATCCACACAATGTTCCAAAAATAAAGAAATCTACTAGTTGTATCTTATCATATGGGTCTCATTTAGATATGCATCTACTACTCAATTAATTATTACAAGTCATGAAATTAAAATTAATACATGCCTAGGCTCAAAGCTTATCTCAAATATCCTCTACATAAATGCAAGCATGCCAATGTGCTCCCAAAATCCAGGTCAACTTAACTTTGAAAATAACATTTGCAAGAAAACTATAGGGGTATGAGCTATACACTCAGTAAGAAAACAATTCTTAAATAACCCAAAATTTTAAAAACCATAATTTTTATATTTTTTAAAGAGCCCTACAAAACCATCGATTAGTTTGCAATATAAATTTTCAGTAAATAAAACCGATATAGGTATAATGGAATAAATTACGGAAGTTTAAATCATTTGATACCAATGCCCCTTTTTCTTTTTTAAGAAGGTAAAAAATAACTCAAGTTATTTATGATTCATCATCATTCTTTCCAAATTCCATATCACGGCCTTATAAGCCAATAATCATCATTCGCCATATCTAGTAATCCATAATATCAGTCTTTCAAACTGATAAATCTTCCCCATATCATGTGGGGCCCTCGCACACGGAAATAAGAGGAAACACTATGGATCCTACTTGGACCCAGAAAGTAACCTCATTATGAGGAAACACTATGGATCTACTTAGATCCATAAAATAACCTCATTTCGAGAACTCTACGGTCATTGGGACCGGAAAGTACCCCTTATAATAGGTGGGTTCATATAAATCATATAAAATGATCCCCATAAATCATTTCCAAACCATTTCCAAAATAATGATTTCAAAAACAACATTTTTATAACAAAATAATGTAGAAATCAAACCCTAGGTTTCCCAAAATTAGTCAAACCTAGCAATTTTATACCTCAAGCATGATATTTATGCAAAAACTACCAAATAAATGTAAATCTACATGATTTATACCCAAACCCCCATGCATCAAGGGTTTAAAATGAGAAAATATCCCCTACCTCAAAGATAAGTGAAGAAAACACAAAACCACAACCATAAACATGTAGATCGGGCCTAGGATGTATATGTAAGCTCCCCAAAGCAAGCCCTAGCTTCAAAATGCTATGATTGATGAAAAGAATGGAGATTCCAACTCCCAAAATGCAACCAAGCCTCACAAATACCATGAATAAACATAAAATGTAAGGATATGATAACTCAATCCTAAAAGGAATGCAAACCCCAACTTTATACATGAGAAAATACCTCTCAAACTTGAAATAGAGGCTGGCCATGAGTGAATCTAAGGTAGAAATGAGAAGATCAAAGGCAAAAATACATGAAATCCATGGAAAAATACAAGGAGAAACCCTTCTCTTTCCAAGCTGTCCCTCTTCTTCTCTCTCTCTAGCTCTTCTCCCTTTTTTTTACACTAAAATGTCGAAAATGGGTGAAATGGGTTGGGGTTTGGGTGTTTTAAAACAACCTAGGGGCACATGTGTTATTTTCCAAACATGTATAAAAACTGCTAATTGAAAGTTTAAGACGTCTAAAAGTTAATTTCAGACGTCTTAAACTAAACATCAGAAATTATCATTGTTTGGAATTTTCAGATGTCTTAAATGTGTTTAAGACGTTTGAAACACATAGACAGCTAAAAATTGACAGTCAGTCAGGCTACTCTTCATTAGCACTGACCACAGCCTTATATTCATTAAAAACATTTAAGTAAATGTCCTCATTCTTTTTATTTTCCATTTAGTTTAAGTTATTTAATGAAAATAAGCAAATAACCCCCCATTTGAATCCAAATAAAATATCAAAAAAATCAAATTCCAATTATATCAAAATCTCATTTCCAAGTTTTAGTATAAAATCCGTCTCCCGACAGATTTTTCTAAAACAAACATGTGAGGAACCCAATCCAAACATGCTAATAAAATCCCATAAAATTACAGGAGTCTTATAATATTATAAACTTCCATTACTGCAAAAAATTATCTTTAAAAATAAAGATTTACGAAAATTCATTTTTTCCTCAACACTTAACCAAATTTTAGCGGTTTAAACCCTAAAGCTGCAAAAAAGGCCAAATACCCACTTAAGACACTTGATACATACAAACAAGTATCAAATCAGAAATAACATCATATTATCATACACATAGATTACCCATACATGGGGTTATCTAACAAATCAAGAGATTAACTACGCTAATTGTAACACCCGTAATTTGAAAGTAAGGTATTAAGGGTTTAAGCTGCTGAAATTTAGCTAAGTGTGGGGAAAAAGTGAATTTTCATAAATCTTTGTTTTTAAAGATAATTTTTGGCGGTAATAGAAGTTTATAATATTATAAGACTTCTGTGATTTTATGGGATTTTATTAGCATGTTTGGATTGGGTTCCTCACATGTTTGTTTTAGGAAAATCTATTGGGCGATAGATTTTGTACTAAAACTTGAAAATGAGATTTTGATGTACTTGGAATTTGATTTTTCTGATATTTTATTTGGATTCAAATAGGGGGTTATTTGCTTATTTTCATTAAATAACTTAAAGTAAAAGGATAATATAAGAATGAAGAAGATTACTTAACTGTTTTGGATGAAAATAAGGCTGAGGTCTGTGCTGATGGAGAGTGGCCTGACTAACTGTCTATTTTCTGCTGTCTGTGTATTTCAGACGGCTGAAACATGTTTCAGCCGGCTGAAAGTTCATGTCAGCCGACTGAAAATTCTAGAGAGCATTGTTTTGTGTTGGGCATTTTCAACCGGCTGAAAATACTTGTCAGTCGTCTGAAAGTATCGGCAGGACAGTTTAAAAAAGGCTTGTTTGACGATTTTATCCCCACTTTCCCTTATTAAACCCATTCCTAATGGGTTTCTTACCCATTTTTCGGCAAAAAAGGAAAGAGAGGAGAGAGAGAGAGAGAGAGAGAGAGAGAAAGAGAAAGAAGAGCTCGACGGTGAGGAGCGTGACCACAGGAGCTCGGGTCCGACCCCATAACGCATGGATCTTGTGATTTCCACCCTGATCTACACGTGTACACCCTTAGATTCACTGTTTCTAGCTACCATTTGAGAGGTAGGTGCATTTTTCATGATTGTAAACCATTGTATGCATGATTTGGTACATTATAATGGGTTTTTGCATGTTTACATGGGATTGGGGTTTGAATTTCTTAAAAATTCATATATTTGGGAAGTTAGGGTTTTGTTTTATACCTTATTTAGCTATATTTGTGTTATTTTACAAACCCTCACATGATTTGGGGAACAATGGGTTGATTTTGAAAACCCTATTTGTTAAATTCTTGTTATTGACTATTTAGGGGTCACTTTTTATATAAGTGTTGCAAACCCGTTTATCTACCATTATAATAGAATGGTTCTTGAGAGATTAACATGTAAATGGATGTGGTGTGAGGGCTACTAGAGACAGGATTACTGCAGTCCCGAAGGAAAGGGACATCTTGCCGTGTCTTCCTATCCTATAGTCCTGGGCTATGTGCCCAAATTGAGGTTATTGCGGTCCCATGTAGGGATGTTTTGCTGTGTTTCCTCTTGAGGTTACTGCGGTCCCAAATAGGGATGTCTTGCTGTGTTTCCTCTTATTTCCACTCGCGAGAGCCTCGCATAACCTGGAGAGGATTATTCAGTTTAAAAGACTGATGATATGGATTGCCAGATATGGCGGATGATGTTGTGGATTGCCAAATATGGCGAATGATGTTGTGTATCGCCAGATATAGCGAATTTATGTTATGATTGATTTTCATGTTCTCTTGTACCTATTTTAAAATTTGTGATATGCAACCCTTTGTTATCTCATTTCATTTATTTGTTTATAATGGTTTTAAAACCTTGATATACAACTTTGAAAAATGTATTCTATTGAGTTTTATACCCACGCCTATTTTCAAAACCTTTTGCAGACTTTGAGCAAAGTAAGGATGACTCTTATGAGGAGGCATCACATCGGACTTAGCATAGGCATTGCATTATGGATGTTGTGCAGATGCATTTTACAATTTTATGGCTTGTATAATATTTAGACAGACTTATTGTATTATACACTACTTGTATTGACAATAGAACTCTGTGAGAACTAGTATGCCAGCTTAATTTAATTACCTGTTGTGGATGGTTGAATGATTTTGATTTTAAATTGAATAGGTTTAAACTGTCGAGAACTTGGTATGTCTTATTTTCAGACAGGACCACGCCAGATTTTCTAAAAATATTTTATAAAGCTATAATTTTTATTATAAACCATCCTTGAACTTCATTTTATTTATTCTTCCTTCTATTGGCACGTCATAGCCTATTTTCGGGTCGTGACACTAATCATACATAAAGCCGTAATAATCTCTATTAAGAAAACAGGTCCTCACAGAAGGGTAGCAAATCTTATACTCAATTAAAAAATTGAAACCCTCACCTGGGAATCTCACATCTGATTGCAACAATCAATCCCCAGCAGTCATCAACATGAAAACTCGGGAACCAACCTGCACATCTATCGCCGGAGGAACTCGTCGCCGTCACCATCGCTAGAGAAAGCTAGAAATACTCATCACTGTCACCATCGCATCCCTGTCATTTATTAATAAAAAAAAAAAAGAAAAAAAACCCATATCAAAAATCAATTTCAAAATTGAAGGAGGGTGAGAGCACATCAAAACTTTTAGAAGGTTATAATCAATTGCATACATTTGGTAATGTCTAATTAGACTTAATTTGGTTATCAAATAGAATCAAAAGGCATTTGGTAAAAAAATCCCAAGTCATTGGACTCATATTGCAAAAACTTCTTTTTCTGAAAACTAGAACTTTCAAACAACCAAAAAGTACTTTCAAACAACCAAAAGTTTTTAGGTGACTAAAATGACATTTTAGACTACCAAAAGTGCTAGACCATTTTCATATCTTTTTGAAAATTTCAAATGACCAAAAGTTAGTTTCAGACGACCTAAAGATTACTTTAAACATATTGTTAATTATTAAAATATATTATTTTAATAATAATCACGCTTGTTTTTTGTTTTAACGGTCTTAAAATATATAAAATAATGTTTAAATATGTTTAAAGTATTAAAACATTAACATATATGAAATAATAATAAAATATTGAGGGTTGCTACCTCTCCTGGAGCTCCTAATTTTAGAAGAGGTAGCAAATTGCCCCCAAGGTAGCAAATTGTGCTTTGTCACTAAGATATCACATGCCAATAATTTGAAAATTTTCCATCTATTAAGTGGACTTGGTATTAACAGAAGGGGAAAATTGAAAATAGAAAAAAATTATTGGGAGTGATTTATCCGGTTTTAAATTATAGAGGAGAAAAGTGAAAATGACTTAAACTTTAAGGTATAAAGTGCAATTTACCTAAATAAAATGCATTCCCCATTGGATTATGTTGTACACGCATAGCTATATAAGATACTAGTGGAAATCCCGGGCGATGCCCAGGAGCCAAACAGTTATTTTATCTAAAGTTCTTTTAAAAGCAAATAAAAGGCCATTATGCAAAATTGGTCTCACTAAGCAGAATTATTATTCTACGACAACCTTTCAGTAGAAGAATGAGGGTTGTTTGAGAAATTTTCAATTGTTATCTAGTTTTTAAATAAACCAATTCACTATTGGTTTGAAAAATGAGTAGAATTCACAAAATAAATCTATTTTAAATAACACACAATTAAACATGAAACAACTTAAGATGATTTGAAAGGTTAACTTGTTGCAACCCAAAAATCATATTAACTTGAATCCTTACAATTGTGTCAATAAATGCAAAAAGTCCAACATTAAATGACAAACAAAAATACTCAAATCCCATGACATATTTATAAAAAATCTCAATACAACGAATCTTGTTATTACATTAAAAAAATAAAATAAAATAAAACATACAAATACAAATACAAATCTATCCATTTTTATTAGTGTACAACAAAGTAATAGTTAAGCTATCCTTTCCATCCATGTATCTGGAAATCTAAAAGAAAAAAAAAATTCATTATCAAAAATTGATACACAATTCAAATAAGATTTACGAAATGCTGAACATTAATTATTAAAGTTCATCTCTTTAATAGTTGTAGGGAATTTTCGATGCTATGTTCTATTGACTTTATTGAAAGTTTATCACCCGAGAACCGAACAATTATTTTATCCAAAGTTCTTATAAAAGCAATTAACAGCCATTATGTAGTATTGGTCGTGCTAAGTAGAATTATTATTCCATGAAAGGACATCAAAGCAGAATTTTTGGTGAAAGGACATCTCTAAACAATAACTATGAAAGCAACCCAAAAACACATTATAGGTAACATCCTGGAAAAATAAGAAATAAAACTATCACAAAGTCAAAAACTGAAACTTCATCTTGACTACTTATAACACAATATAAATAGAAGTACAATCCAATAAATAGAACTACATTTCAAACTTTCAGGTTCAGAGATGGAGTATCTAACTAAAAGTCCCATTATATTTGCTTGAGAATTTTTTTCTATCAATATAAACACAAAATAAGCAATAAAACAACCTCAAAAAATCAGTTATATTGCAGAAATGTTAGAACCAAAATAATAAAACCCTAAAAGAGTTTGTGGAGAAATAGTGGCAGAGGATAAAAGCACTAAAAGAGTTAAAAAGGAAGCCAAAAAAATATTGAGAGAAAGTTTGAAATGGATTCAAAGAGAGTTTGAAATCGATGTCAAATATTGAACTGGGTTTGTGAGAGAGAGAGAGAGAGAGAGAGAGAGAATTAAAAATTGGGCTAAAGAGAAAAAATTGGGAAATAGACTAATGCTGAAGAAGCTAGACATGTCATCTCATTTCATTACTACAGCTGAATAGTACCAAAAAGGCATTAACCTAGAATTAGTACAAATGAATGAATTTAAGATTTCAAATTAATTCTCATTGCATCACATATTTTTGTCCAATTAATAATTTTTTTCTATTGTGCTATGCACTTACTATGTTTTATTTTATATAGCCTTGAGAACATATTAGTGAAAACAACGATTTACCAAGTTTGCTATCTCAACAATACCCATTCAATAGGAAAAGTTTAAGAAATTAAAATGCATAATCAAGAACCTTCCAAAAACATTCTATAAAATAAATAAATAAAAACGAAACTTCATCTTGACTACTTATAACACAATATAAATAGAAGTACAATCCAATAAATAGAACTACATTTCAAACTTTCAAATTCAGAGATGGAGTATCTAACTAAAAGTCCCATTATATTTGCTTGAGAATTTTTTTCTATCAATATAAACACAAAATAAGCAATAAAACAACCTCAAAAAATCAGTTATATTGCAGAAATGTTAGAACCAAAATAATAAAACCCTAAAAAGAGTTTGTGGAGAAATAGTGGCAGAGGATAAAAGCACTAAAAGAGTTAAAAAGGAAGCCAAAATTTGAAAGTTTGAAATGGATTCAAAGAGAGTTTGAAATCCATGTCAAATATTGAACTGGGTTTGAGAGGAGAGAGAGAGAGAGAGAATTAAAAATTGGGCTAAAGAGAAAAATTCGGGAAAGCAAACTAATGCTGAAGAAGCTAGACATGTCATCTCATTTCATTACTATAGCTGAATAGTAACAAAAAGGCATCAACCTAGAATTAGTACAAATGAATGAATTTAAGATTTCAAATTAATTCTCACTGCATCACATTTTTTTGTCCAATTAATAATTTTTTTTCTATTGTGCTATGCACTTACTATGTTTTATTTTATATAGCCTTGAGAACATA
>JBBPBK010000393.1:0-50000 GCA_039720395.1 Liquidambar formosana | reverse complement strand
CTAGAATTCAAGCAATAAACAAAGACCAAACAGACAAAAAGTCCAGCATGAAAAATCAAATTGAAACAACTGGAATTGATAAAAGCAAGCGAAGACATCCAACCTCCCTAGCGTCGGGATAATCCGCCGAATGAGGGTGAGCTTCTCTCGAAACTGTAGCAGCGGGAGCAATCCCCTGAATTAGATCTAATCTAGGGCTTCGGTGTAAGATTGAGAGAAAGAGAGAGAGAGAGAGAGAGAAAGAGAGAGAAGAATCGGAGAGAGAGACAAGAACTGATTTAGGGCTTGGGTGTGAGAGTGAGAAAGAGAGAGACGAGACAGATAAAGAGTGGGTGTGTGTGTGTTTTTTTGGTTTTTTATTTGCCTGTTTTGTTTTTTTGGTGCTCACTAACGCGGGAGCGTTTGGCGCTCAACGAAAAGGGTATGCCCCTTTTTTTTTTTTGGTAGACATCCCCGCCCAATGTAGGAAATAAAAAAAATAATAATAAAAAATCTATATATATATATATATATAGTGATACACAGGACGAGAGGTACTCAAGACGAATTGGAGGCCGATTAATGTGTTGGTTTTCTATTTGCTGATACACAAAAATAGCCTTTAAAGAATCTTACGCATCCAAACCAAAAAACCCACTTTTCAATTTGTATTTGAATACCGAACGAAAATCAAGCTCAAAATAAAATTAAAAAAAAAAAGGCAAAAATCGCGCTCATTCTGCTAAAATAACAGTCTTTATTTTGAAAATTCAAATAAAAACCATAAAATAAAAGAAGTTCAAAGCAAAATGAAGATAAAATCGGCAAAATTAAAAATCAAGATAAACTCGTTAAACATATCAGATGCCAAAAAAAAAAAAAAAAAAAAAAATTCAAGATGAAAAAAAAAAAATTAGCTCCAACTAGTAGGGTGAAATTTTTTGAAAAAAATTACATAGACATTATCCAAATAATTAGGATAATTATCTAGATAATTAGGATAATTTTGAAATAATTATCCTTAAAAATATAATAAAATATCTTGATCCAAATGACACAACCAGTAGCCAAAAAAGGGGGGGGGGGGAGATGAAGAAGAACTAGGCAAATCGATTGTTGGATCTCATCAAGAATGAGGTGAACCATTGTAGAAATCACACCCATCGAGTTCCTCGAACAACGATAGGTCGTGATTATGAGGTGGCTTCCTAATAGTCATTCACTCCAAAATCCAATCTCCTCCTCATTTTTGGGCCCACACTACAAAGCCATAATGATATAAGCTTATCTATCTTCATCTTCTTCTTCTTTTTCTTTTTTTTTTTTCATACAACTTTTCTCTCCCTCTTTCTCTCACTTTCTTCCCATACACACTCCCTTCTCTCTTTCCTTCTTATATTTTTTTTCGTACACCTCTCTCCCTTCTTCTTCTTCTTTTTTTTTTTTCCTCTTACTTTTTTTTTCATTCTTTTTCCACTCTTTCGCTGCCTTCTCCTATATGCCTCTCTCTCTCTCTCCTCTTTTCCTCTCTTATCAAGTACGCACTCTCTCTCTCTCAAGCTCACTTCAAAGTTCAAAAATCTCTCTTTCTCTCTTTCTCTCTCTAATCAATGGCTTCCTCTTTCAATTTTTTCAGGGAAGATAGTGACTATACTTTATAAATATCCTAACTCGATGGCTGTAGCTACTACATTCTTTGGTAATATAGTCCATGAATTTTATCAAATAAATTCACAGCACTTTTGTTGGGACATGTAAGAGTAAGAGAGTCTTGAGTACTTGGTTTGTTATAGATAAGCAATTGTTTTACTTGATGGGATTTCCAAGCCTATTTGACAGCGTATTCAATCAAGAATTAATTTTTTTTTTTTTTCAGTAGCTCTCTAAGTCGATTTATACTCTTCTAGATTTTGTCTTTAATTAAAATGGTTATCATTTTTTTTCCCCTTCTTTTTTAGGGGTACTATAAAGAAGTAAAGTATTGTTAACATCCCCTAACTGTCTAAGGCAACCAATAAGAAGATGGACACACACTGTTTTATTATAACGACATGTTGGCTTACACTCTATATCACTAAGGTATTGGTTGTCTTCATATTTATTTGCGATTCTCCCGCATCGCGTGGGTTTATACTAGTTTATATATATATATATATATATATATATATATCTTTGTTATACTAAAAAGCAAAAAAACGCCCATTACTATTTCTTTTTCGTTTATGGGTTTGTCCATGGGTTTTGTCCAAAACGACGATGGAGAGGAGGTAGAAAGGCATAAAACGACGCCCCATTTCGTCCTTAATTTTCATGCCTTCAACTTAAACCCCACAACTGCAAAAATGATGTCGTTTGATGGCTTTTGTTGGTACCCAAAAGTTGTTGCTTGGTGCCCTTGGTTCTTACGCCCGCTCAGGGACCCATGCCCCTCCAATCTGCCATCCACACTCTCTTAGTCTCTCTGCTCCTTTCCTTACCCTTTCTCTGCCATCTCCACCGACACCCACCTAGAATCTCTTCATTTCAGTCCTCTCTCTACGCCTTCTTCTCTATCTCTCTACCTCTCCCTCTCCTTCTATTTCCTCCTCCGGTAACTATGTGTGGACCCCAAAAACGGTTACGAGGCCCACAGGAGGGTTTAAAAGTCGCCAGTCTGTGGACCCAGGAAAGAGGGCCCACGAATGGGTTTGAAAAAAGAAAGGAGTCGCCACCTTATTTTTTAAAGGAAACAAGGAAAACCCTAAAAAACAGTTTTGTTTTAGGAAAACAAAAGATTGACTCCATGTTTAAAAATGGTAAGGCAAAAAGTATTTTGGAAACCAGAGAATTCGGGGATTCGGAGGCTAAGTTACGATATGGGAAGGTTCTAGGCAAAGCCTATAGGCACCCATATCGCCCTAAACGGTCTCTTAATTTAATTGGGCTAAATCAAAGTCTTAATCACACACAAATCAACAGTTATCATCACAAGACAGCATGCATATCATTCATTCATTCATCCATATAATCAAGTAAATCAAAGAAAAACAGAAAAAGAAGGAGGGGGGAGAAAACCTAGGATACTTAGTATCCTAGGGTGGACTTGAACCTCACGAAGAGCGCCTACGTACCATGTATGGAAATACATGGATCAAAGTCCACGTAGTTCGAAAAGGAATAGGGTTATAACCTAATCAAGGCCTATGGTAAACCCTAAGTTTCCTTTCAAGTAAAACATGGTAAGTTTCCAAAATAAATGATTCTCAAAGGATTTTTGGTAAGATATGGAATTTTGATAAAGATGGAAACTTTGATTTAAAAGGTATTTTTTATTGAAAGGATACTATAGGAATCACCATATTCCCCTATTAGGAAACAACCCTAGGGGGGAGAAAGGGAAAGTTTCAAAGAAAGGAAAGAAGGGTGAATTGGGGCACCCTCATACCCTACTTACCTTAAGCAAAAGCAACCTGTCAAAGTAACCACCCTATTGCATAGGGTAATTACCTTATTTGTAAGATTTCATCTCACAATAGCCAAAATAACCACCCCACATTGGTGGGGTAGTTGCACCTGTTGTACCTGTCAAAGCACCTGCAATTTCCATGCAAACATACCAAAAATACCAACCAAGCAAGCTAGATTCCAAATCAAGCCATTATCGTGCCCAAACATGGGCTAACACATGCTCAAAATATCATATCAAAGACAAATAACAGATCTGGACAGAATTGAAATAAGGCTTAAAATCAACCACAAGTCATGCAACAACATGAATCATAAGCTAACTAAAACCCTAATTCAACCCTACATGCAATGACATGCAAAAAACACTAAAATCCACTACTATGAATGCAGAAGAATATCATAGTTATCAAATATGCAGCACATATATATCAACTATGAAGAAAATACAAAGAAAAACCCTAAGCTATCATGCTATATGCTACTTTCCTAATACAAGGATGAATGAAACCCTAGAATCGCAATTGTGCTCAAAATCACATAAAATAACTCTAAATCATGCAAAGCCCATCATAGACATCATGCTAATCATGCATATTAATCAATAGAAGCATCCACACATGAGAAAAATACAAGCTTGCACATGAAATATAGCTATTCTAAACATAAACTCAATTTCAGCACTAAGGAAACCCTAGAATCCCAAACATGCAGCAAATCACATGGAACATCATCCTAGCATACTAAACAGCCCATAAATATTATCCTAATCATGCATACATTCCAATGGAAGCAACAAAACACAATAAAAACATAAGCTCTAATATGCCAAAGAGTTATTTCATGCAGAAAACCATTTTAAGCACCTAAGAAACCCTAAAGTCCCAAACATGCAGTAAATCACATGGAATAACATCCTAGCATACTAAACAGCCCATGAATATTATCCTAATCATGCATACTAACTAATAGAAGTAGCAAAACACAATAAAAACACAAGCTTCAATATGCAAAAGTGTTATTTCATGTAGAAAACCAATTTCAGCACTAAGGGAACCCTAGAATCCCAAACATTCAGTAAATCACATGGAATAACATCCTAGCATACTAAACAGCCCATGAATATGATCCTAAACATGCACACTAACTAATAGAAGTAGCAAAACACAATAAAAACACAAGCTTGAACATGGAATAATGCTATCTTATGCAAAAACCCTAGTTTGAATGAAAGAGAGAAAGGGGAAGAGGCTTACCTATGGTGGCTGCTGTAGAGAGTCCTCCTCCTCTTATGTGCTGCTGGAAACAACCTCCTTCAAGCCTTCAAGCAATGCTCCAGCCCTCCTTCAAGCCTTCTCTCACACTCTCTCACTCAAAGTTTAAGTTAAACTACCCTAAGGATGGCTGCCATAGCCTCCAAGTCTCACTCACACTTCAGAAATTGCCTCCCCCATTGCTGAAGTATAAGGGGGTATTTATAGGGCTTGAGGGGAAACCCTCAATGGTTGGGATTAAAACCCTAGGGATTGATCCAAGGGCTCTTAGAGGTTACCTTGGGGCTCAAGTAGGTCAAAAAAGGGCTGAAATTAGGGTTAAATGGCGGCCAAAGGCGAGCAAATCCGAGAAAATAGGGTGGGAGCCGCGTCAAGGCTCAAAAAAGGAAAGTGGCTCGGGTGACCACCTGGGGCTGGGTGGCTAGCAGCCTGGGCCCAGGCGGCTAGCCGCCCAGGCCTGGGTGGTCACCCGAGGCTCTGTCAGCATATGCCCATTTTTGACCCCTTTGACTTCCAAATGTGTTTTAGGGTTCAAATTAACTCCGATTTTGACGAAACGAAAGCCAAAACGACCGTGTTTCGAAGGGGAATGTAATTTGAGTCACTTGAGGGTGAGAAACCCTAGCCATGGCTGCATGGTTGAGTCCTACAAAGGTGGTTAACCGCTATGCCTCACCATCGCTTAGCTTAGGTATGCACATAGGGTCGCACCGAATGCTTTCCAATTCGAAATTCAACCTCCCTAAACACATTTGGGGATGAAATCAAGACCAATCAAGGTCAAATGAGTAGTCATAGAGTGAAAATCATGAGCCAATTCGAGCTAACCCGAAGTAGGTCTTTTAGCCAACCTGAGCCTTAATGAGCCATTCTAATCCCGAACCTCCAATTCATCGAATTGGTCCCACAAATACCTCAAATACAACCATATGAACTCCAATTGGCAACTTGGAGATCATTTCAAGGTTAAATGGAAAGTTTGTGGCCTAAAAGACGATTATGCCCCTTAAGTCACAAAAGCTCTTATTATCCCTCAAGATCAACTCCAAATTGAACGAAAATTCATATCCAATGTCCTTGTGATTCTAGAAAGCTAATGCAAGTAACTAGACTCAAAAACAAAACAAAAACATGCATGGAATGACATACCCTAGTAAGGTGGTGCAAAAATGGGGTGTGACAGAAGCCCCTCATTGGTGCAGCAAGTTTCACTTGCGAACCAATGATAAAAGAACATCCCATTTTTGCTTGGGAGAGTAATTGCATCAAATTCAAATGGAGAACTCCATCATCCCATGGAATTCATCACATATCTTAAGCAACTAGAAGTCAATGTCTGGGTAAAGGTCAATACCCAGGACAAGTAGAGGTAACTCTAAGTGAGGGTCAACACCTAGGATGAGTACAAGTCAATACTCGAAGAGAATAAAGATCAGTATTGGGAGTGAAGGTCAACACTCAGGGTGAGTAACAGTCAATACTCAAGAGGAATAGGAATCAGTATTCAGAGTGAAGGTCAACACTCGGGATGAGTACCAGTCAATACTCGAGACAAATATGCTTTAATGATTAGAATGAGTATGGGTTAATACATAAGGTGAGTATGGGTCAATACTCAAGATGAATATGCGACAATATTCAGGGTAAGTATGGGTCAATACTTAGGATGAGTATATATCAGTACTCGGAATGAGTATAGGTCAATACTCAGGAGAGCCAATAAGATATCGTATGGGTAAGAGTCATTACTCAAACGAGAACCCATGATGGATAGAATTCAATATCCATACTGAATAGAAGTCAATACTTAAAAACACACAAGCAAGGGTCAATGCTTGCTATGAGTAAAGATCAATACTCACAAAGAAAAGCTTACGAGCAAGGGTCATTGCTTGAAATGAGTAGGATTCAATACTCATAGAGAAAATCATAGAGCAAGGGTCAATGCTCAAGATAAAATGTATATAAGCAATGGTCAATGCTTGAAATGAGTAGGATTAAATACTCATAGAGAAAATCATACGAGCAAGGGTCAATGCTCAAGATAAAATGTATATAAGCAAAATTCAATGCTTGAAATGAGTAGGATTCAATACTCACAGAGAAAATCATACGAGCAAAGGTCAATGCTCAAGATAAAATGTATATAAGCAAAAGTCAATGCTTGAAATGAGTAGGATTCAATACTCACAAAGAAAATCATACGAGCAAGGGTCAATGCTCAAGATAACATGTATACAAGCAAAGATCAATGCTTGAAATGAGTAGGATTCAATACTCAAAGAGAAAATTATTCGAGCAAGGGTCAATGCTCAAGATAACATGTATACAAGCAAAGATCAATGCTTGAAATGAGTAGGATTCAATACTCAAAGAGAAAATCATTCGAGCAAGGGTCATTGCTCAAGATAAAATGTATATAAGCAGAGGTCAATGCTTGAAATGAGTAGGATTCAATACTCACAGAGAAAATTATACGAGCAAAGGTCAATGCTCAAGATAAAATGTATATAAGCAAAAGTCAATGCTTGAAATGAGTAGGATTCAATACTCACAAAGAAAATCATACGAGCAAGGGTCAATGCTCAAGATAACATGTATACAAGCAAAGATCAATGCTTGAAATGGGTAGGATTCAATACTCAAAGAGAAAATTATTCGAGCAAGGGTCAATGCTCAAGATAACATGTATACAAGCAAAGATTAATGCTTGAAATGAGTAGGATTCAATACTCAAAGAGAAAATCATTCGAGCAAGGGTCATTGCTCAAGATAAAATGTATATAAGCAGAGGTCAATGCTTGAAATGAGTAGGATTCAATACTCACAGAGAAAATTATTCGAGCAAGGGTCAATGCTCAAGATAAAATGTATACAAGCAAAGGTCAATGCTTGAAATGAGTAGGAGTCAATACTCACGAAGAAAATTATATGAACAAGGGTCAATGCTCAAAGTAAAATGTATACAAGCAAAGGTCAATGCTTGAAATGAGTAGGATTCAATACTCACTATATGAACAAAAGTCACTGTTGGTGATGAGTAGGGGTCAATACTCAAAGAATGCCGAGAGATTGCATAGGTAGAAGTCAATACCTAAAACAATAACATATGAATAGAGGAGGCATGATGAAGGGGTTTGGAATCAATACGAACAGGGGTCAATGCTCGAGAGGAGAGTATTGGTGAATATTTAGGGACGAGTAGAGATGAATACTCGGAGTGAGTACATATGAATACTCAGGGACGAGTACATGTGAATACTCGGAGTGAGTACATGTGAATACTCGGGGATGAGTAGGTGCGAATACTCAGGGTGAGTATTAGTGAATACTCGGGGACGAATAGGGGCGAATATTCAGGGTGAGTATTAGTGAATACTCGGGGATGAGTAGGGGTGAATACTCAGGGTGAGTATTGGTGAATACTCGGGGTGAGTATATGTGAATACTCAGAGTAAGTACATGTGAATACTCAAGGACGAGTACATGTGAATACTCGGAGTGAGTACATGTAAATACTCGAGAGAGCCTATGAAGACACTAGTTAAGTGGGGAGTCACTATTCATAAGACAGGAATGGTATAGAGACTAAGCCAACACCATATGAAGAAAAAATATCACTCACATGGCTACTTGGGTGTAACCCAATGGCGAATACTCAAGCAAATATGGTCATGGGAAAATGGACCTCCAAAACTCAATGAACACTGCATATTACTGATGCACACATCAACTAATCAATTAACTCAGGTAAAATTGATTCACACAGATTTATGAGCACAAGTTCATGCACAGAAAGATTATCTAGAAATGGTTTTGCAAACCTATCATTCTTTTTCCTTAAAGACCTCTTTACATACTTAGCACAATCATGGAATTTTCAAAAGCATTTTTCTAAAATTGTGGTCAAGCCTTCTTAAGAAATAATGCATTTCAGGAGGATTGGGTCAAACCCATGAATTCTTTTTCAAGGTATAGGAATGGAGTGGAATCACCTCTTCTTCTCTTCTTCTTTCTTCGCTTCTCTTTTTTCAAAAAACCCTAACTTTTGCCTAGATTGCCCTTACGGGTTTTCAACCTAGCGGGTTGCCCTAATTTTTGCCTAGGCCGCCCTTTCGGGTTTTCAACCTAGCAGGCTCTTCTTCTTTTCCTCTTTTTTTTTTTTTTTTTTTTTTTTCTTCTTCTTTTTCCCTTCTCTCCTTAGCACAAAGAAATTCAACTCATGAAGCCCCAGCCCATTCCCTTCATCAATTCATTTAAGTTCTCTGAACAAGACAAACTAGCCCCAGTATTCATTCAAATTCTTCTTCAACAAGCATAATCAGCCCTTGGGTTCATAGTACATTCACATTTTTCAATTGAGCAAAATAAATCAGCCCCAATCTCACGAAATCACATGCCTACAACTAAGGCAAATCGTTTCATAGTGGTTACTACTACCCCTTTTCCATCATTAAATCCATGACAAGAGTCTAAGTCAAAAGGTAAGAAGACATAGAATTTGATGGAACCCACAAATGAATCATCATGACTAAATACTTTCAAAGGACGAGGTCTATGACCACTAGAAATACACAAGACTCAAGAGAGGCGAAGGAGGAAAGTGGAGGGACATCCGAAGGACTCAAACCAAACAAGAACAAGAGGAATAATCAAGTTAACTTTCTCGGTGGCATGTAGTATTTTAGCTCACTAATTTGATGAATAAGACCGTTTCTTCTTAACTTAGTCACAAAGAATTGCCTTCAATGGTTAGTTATATGTAAAGCCTCTTTCTTTCTTCCTCTTTTTTGTTTTTTTTTCAATGAATTGGACCGCACCCAAAGTAACTTTATGGGCTGCCTACGTATCTCCATTTTGATCTTCAAAAGACATTAACCAAACTAACATTTCTTTTTTGGTAGAGAATCAGGTCCTCGTAGTTCAAGAGATTCATTCTTCATTTTCAATAACCCTAACTTTTGCCTAGGTCGCCTTTTCAGGTTTTCAACCTAGCGGGCTTAGGCTCTACACATAACCACATAGGGACCACCCTTTACTTGGCTTGAACTTCTCCAACGAGTCACGAACATGGGTTGTAGTCTTCTTTGATTATAAAACTCTCTTGATTGTTGTTGATTCTCCTTCTTGAGGCTTTTGGATGTTAATCCCCTCCCTTTTCTTTTTGTACTTTTTTTGTTTTTTTGTGCACTTTTCCCTCCTTTTTTTTTTTTTTTTTCTTTTCACAATTTTTTTCTTTTGACTTTTTTTTTTTTTTTGAGGGAGAGGGAAATAAACATCTCCAAAAGCTCACCATGCTAATTGATTTCTTCTTTTGATCTCTGAATTGCTTCTTACAAGGGTTTCAAGATCTTCTCAAGTCGCTTGGCCTAGGTCTTCATGTAGTGTAGTGGGCGGGTGGCCCCTATGTTTACCATTTTGGACTTCTCATTGTTTGCAAGTTAATCAATTGTAGCTCATTCATCATTCATTATGTTTGCTCTTTTAGTGGGAAGAGCTTTCGAGCTTCTTAGGAAATATTTTCATGCCACTTTGATTGTCAATTGATTGAGGAGAAGAGAAATAGAGAGACAATGGAATTATTGAAATCAAAATTTTTTATTGAAGGAATGAAGGAGAACACATTGACAATGACTAGAACTCAAAAGACTCAAAACTTCAAAGGACATTTGACTCGAAGATCAACAACAATTAACTAACTAGAAAACAAACAAAAAAAACTTAAACTCCTTATCATGGACAGTCATGATAGAATTAGTGTAGCAGTAAGCACTAAGAAAAAACTTATTATCTTTCCCATCAACCTCAAGGCATCAGCATCCTTTCCTTGTGAATTAAACATTCTTATTCTTCATCTTGACTTGCGCTGCCAACATTATCCAAATCCCCATGAGTGTCAAAGGTTCTTTGAGCCTCATAAAGTCCCTCAGAATCAAGAACCCCCATGCTAGCAAGAGTTTGAGTATCTTCTGAATGATATGGGCCATGAATTGGAAATTCTTGCTTAATTGCGGCAAGGGATCTCGGTGGATTGGCATATGGCTGGGCTGGAGAGATTGGGTTTACGGTGGCCAAAAATGGGTTCATGGAAGAGCTTTGAAGAATATTTGGATTATTGGTTGGTGTGGAAAAATTGATTACTCCACGGTCAATGAGGTCTTGGATCTCATGTCGTAGTCTATAACAATGATTGGTGTCATCTCCCCTACTCTGATGAAAAGCACAATATTCATTTTCCTTAAACCGACGAGGCAAAGGATTAGGAAGGGGTTTTGGATCAAGAGGTGACAATAAGCCCAAAATCGCTACTCTCGAAAAAGCATGGTTCAATGGCATGTAGAGTTCGGTAAATTGGCGAGGCTCTTTCTTTACAGTTTGGGCCTTCAAATCTGCTCTGTTGTATCTCTTGGACTTGATAGCCCCTGAATTAGACTCATGATGATTCATAGACTCGGATTGGGCTTTAGGAACAACTTGAACAATCGCCAAGATATCATTCAACTTTTGCATGATCTCACAAAGCATTCCCCTAATTTCTTCCAATGTCGTATTGCCAACTCTAGCCATGAAAGTGATAATGGGTTCCACTCTAATCTTTAACCTCTAGAAGATATCACGGGTTTAATCCAGCCCTCCTTCAAAAACAAAATTCCCTTTTTATGCTATGACCAAAACATTTTAACAATATTTCCATGATTGCGCTAAATTGGTAAGTGTGATCTTATAAAGCATGCCCTTAAGTAGACATCTCATCTCCAAGGGTACCATGAAGTGTGAGGTGACGTACTAAGGGCATGAAGCTGAGTCACTTAACCTTAGGTTCTAACCATTAACCATCACAAAACCATCAAGAGTCACTTTCCCCTAAGTGTAGGCAAACTATGAGCTAGGTTTAAACAGTATATCTCCTTAGTTAGACACCTCATCCTCAAAAGTGTCCTTAAGACGGAAGGGTGAGGTGACATACTAAAGACATAAAGATGAATAAGCCCCTAACTTCTTAACCCTTAATCAAACACTTCACTCCAAACAAGCCCCTATTGGTTTACTTAAAAGCCCATGATTGAATGGTCTTAGCTCACATACCTTTAATTAGTCCATCCTTCTTTTAAGGAGCCCCTTTGGGTGAAGGGTGGATGTACTTACTAAGGGTACGTAGGTGAGACCATATATCAAGGGTCAATCATTACACATGGTTAAAATAAACCTAAGCCTAGAACACAACTTATGAGCATAGCAACACAACACAAGCACGGCATGATATCATTACAATCAAGTGTGGGTGCATAAATGTGAGACCATAGTGCCCTACAAGTCTGTCTATATGGACTAATGATAAGGGTAGGCTGGGGTCCTTCACTTGCTTGAGCAATCTTTATACCTAACCACATGTGGCATCAGGAACGCCGCGTGGGTCCAGCAGTACGTGATTAACTCATTTAATATACCCAAGGGTACTTGGCAAGAGAGGTTGAGAGCTTTCGCCCCAACACATGGAATCAGGAAAACCAAGGTTGAGGCTAGGCCCGTCAGTGGCAAGGGACATCGATCCTAACATGCAAGAGTTTGCGCACACAATGCAATAAATGAAAGCACACAATCAAGCGGATGCAATGTGATTGATTTTAATTAAACAAAAGAAATTAATTTAGCCCAATTAAACCTTATAGAGTCTAGCCCACAAATCCCCAGTGGAGTCGCCAGTTCTGTGGACCCCAAAAACGGTTACGAGGCCCACAGGAGGGTTTAAAAGTCGCCAGTCTGTGGACCCAGGAAAGAGGGCCCACGAATGGGTTTGAAAAAAGAAAGGAGTCGCCACCTTATTTTTTAAAGGAAACAAGGAAAACCCTAAAAAACAGTTTTGTTTTAGGAAAACAAAAGATTGACTCCATGTTTAAAAATGGTAAGGCAAAAAGTATTTTGGAAACCAGAGAATTCGGGGATTCGGAGGCTAAGTTACGATATGGGAAGGTTCTAGGCAAAGCCTATAGGCACCCATATCGCCCTAAACGGTCTCTTAATTTAATTGGGCTAAATCAAAGTCTTAATCACACACAAATCAACAGTTATCATCACAAGACAGCATGCATATCATTCATTCATTCATCCATATAATCAAGTAAATCAAAGAAAAACAGAAAAAGAAGGAGGGGGGAGAAAACCTAGGATACTTAGTATCCTAGGGTGGACTTGAACCTCACGAAGAGCGCCTACGTACCATGTATGGAAATACATGGATCAAAGTCCACGTAGTTCGAAAAGGAATAGGGTTATAACCTAATCAAGGCCTATGGTAAACCCTAAGTTTCCTTTCAAGTAAAACATGGTAAGTTTCCAAAATAAATGATTCTCAAAGGATTTTTGGTAAGATATGGAATTTTGATAAAGATGGAAACTTTGATTTAAAAGGTATTTTTTATTGAAAGGATACTATAGGAATCACCATATTCCCCTATTAGGAAACAACCCTAGGGGGGAGAAAGGGAAAGTTTCAAAGAAAGGAAAGAAGGGTGAATTGGGGCACCCTCATACCCTACTTACCTTAAGCAAAAGCAACCTGTCAAAGTAACCACCCTATTGCATAGGGTAATTACCTTATTTGTAAGATTTCATCTCACAATAGCCAAAATAACCACCCCACATTGGTGGGGTAGTTGCACCTGTTGTACCTGTCAAAGCACCTGCAATTTCCATGCAAACATACCAAAAATACCAACCAAGCAAGCTAGATTCCAAATCAAGCCATTATCGTGCCCAAACATGGGCTAACACATGCTCAAAATATCATATCAAAGACAAATAACAGATCTGGACAGAATTGAAATAAGGCTTAAAATCAACCACAAGTCATGCAACAACATGAATCATAAGCTAACTAAAACCCTAATTCAACCCTACATGCAATGACATGCAAAAAACACTAAAATCCACTACTATGAATGCAGAAGAATATCATAGTTATCAAATATGCAGCACATATATATCAACTATGAAGAAAATACAAAGAAAAACCCTAAGCTATCATGCTATATGCTACTTTCCTAATACAAGGATGAATGAAACCCTAGAATCGCAATTGTGCTCAAAATCACATAAAATAACTCTAAATCATGCAAAGCCCATCATAGACATCATGCTAATCATGCATATTAATCAATAGAAGCATCCACACATGAGAAAAATACAAGCTTGCACATGAAATATAGCTATTCTAAACATAAACTCAATTTCAGCACTAAGGAAACCCTAGAATCCCAAACATGCAGCAAATCACATGGAACATCATCCTAGCATACTAAACAGCCCATAAATATTATCCTAATCATGCATACATTCCAATGGAAGCAACAAAACACAATAAAAACATAAGCTCTAATATGCCAAAGAGTTATTTCATGCAGAAAACCATTTTAAGCACCTAAGAAACCCTAAAGTCCCAAACATGCAGTAAATCACATGGAATAACATCCTAGCATACTAAACAGCCCATGAATATTATCCTAATCATGCATACTAACTAATAGAAGTAGCAAAACACAATAAAAACACAAGCTTCAATATGCAAAAGTGTTATTTCATGTAGAAAACCAATTTCAGCACTAAGGGAACCCTAGAATCCCAAACATTCAGTAAATCACATGGAATAACATCCTAGCATACTAAACAGCCCATGAATATGATCCTAAACATGCACACTAACTAATAGAAGTAGCAAAACACAATAAAAACACAAGCTTGAACATGGAATAATGCTATCTTATGCAAAAACCCTAGTTTGAATGAAAGAGAGAAAGGGGAAGAGGCTTACCTATGGTGGCTGCTGTAGAGAGTCCTCCTCCTCTTATGTGCTGCTGGAAACAACCTCCTTCAAGCCTTCAAGCAATGCTCCAGCCCTCCTTCAAGCCTTCTCTCACACTCTCTCACTCAAAGTTTAAGTTAAACTACCCTAAGGATGGCTGCCATAGCCTCCAAGTCTCACTCACACTTCAGAAATTGCCTCCCCCATTGCTGAAGTATAAGGGGGTATTTATAGGGCTTGAGGGGAAACCCTCAATGGTTGGGATTAAAACCCTAGGGATTGATCCAAGGGCTCTTAGAGGTTACCTTGGGGCTCAAGTAGGTCAAAAAAGGGCTGAAATTAGGGTTAAATGGCGGCCAAAGGCGAGCAAATCCGAGAAAATAGGGTGGGAGCCGCGTCAAGGCTCAAAAAAGGAAAGTGGCTCGGGTGACCACCTGGGGCTGGGCGGCTAGCAGCCTGGGCCCAGGCGGCTAGCCGCCCAGGCCTGGGTGGTCACCCGAGGCTCTGTCAGCATATGCCCATTTTTGACCCCTTTGACTTCCAAATGTGTTTTAGGGTTCAAATTAACTCCGATTTTGACGAAACGAAAGCCAAAACGACCGTGTTTCGAAGGGGAATGTAATTTGAGTCACTTGAGGGTGAGAAACCCTAGCCATGGCTGCATGGTTGAGTCCTACAAAGGTGGTTAACCGCTATGCCTCACCATCGCTTAGCTTAGGTATGCACATAGGGTCGCACCGAATGCTTTCCAATTCGAAATTCAACCTCCCTAAACACATTTGGGGATGAAATCAAGACCAATCAAGGTCAAATGAGTAGTCATAGAGTGAAAATCATGAGCCAATTCGAGCTAACCCGAAGTAGGTCTTTTAGCCAACCTGAGCCTTAATGAGCCATTCTAATCCCGAACCTCCAATTCATCGAATTGGTCCCACAAATACCTCAAATACAACCATATGAACTCCAATTGGCAACTTGGAGATCATTTCAAGGTTAAATGGAAAGTTTGTGGCCTAAAAGACGATTATGCCCCTTAAGTCACAAAAGCTCTTATTATCCCTCAAGATCAACTCCAAATTGAACGAAAATTCATATCCAATGTCCTTGTGATTCTAGAAAGCTAATGCAAGTAACTAGACTCAAAAACAAAACAAAAACATGCATGGAATGACATACCCTAGTAAGGTGGTGCAAAAATGGGGTGTGACACTATGCTCTCCCCGTGCCATCGTCAACGAAGTAGAAGCAACAAGCCTCTATCAGGTATTCTCCGTGCTTGGGAATATAGCCGTGTTTCTCTATTTTTTTCCCCCAATTATTAGGTTTGTTGATTGGTTCGGAATCAGGTGTGTCTCTATGAACTCAATCAGTTTGCAATTTTTCTTGTTTATTAGGGTTTCTTTCATATGGTGTTTGGCCGTCCGTGGATTACTCCTGCCTCTTCTCAAACTAGAACTCAGAGAACTAAAATCAGCTGCTGTTTCGTTCTATGAGAACCGTGGTATATCTTTCATCTTCATCTTCTTCTTCTCACCTACTTCTATTCTTTTTTATTTTTACGGATTTCTATTTCGTTTGATTTTAGGGTTTTTTGATTCTTTTTTGTTTGCTGCCTAGGTATGCTTTCTCTCTGCAAATGGGTTTGTACTCTGCTTTTTTTTTTTTTTTTTCTAAATTAAACTCTTGGAACTATTAAGCAATTGTAAATATATAAAAATCTCTGTCATATAGTTGTTTAAGGCTTCATAAATGGGGGTTTTTGGATTTGCTGGGATCCAAATACTTAAAAAAAAAAAAAAATTTTTAAAAAAAACCTGTGATTGAAAAAAAAAAAAAAAAAAAACCCGTGATTAAAAATTTCCATCCCTTTCGGTGAGATAAATTGTTGTTTTTTCCCCTGTTTTGAGATATATGTTTCACTTAGCAAAGAAAAAAAAAAGAAAAAAAAGAAAAAAAAAGAGATATATGTTTGTCGAAGACAATAGATGTTTGATATAACTAATACGTGTGTATGCATCTTCTCTTGTCAACCAATATTAGTTCATGCTCTAATATATATATGTGGAGCATTTTTTTTTCTTCCTTTCCTTTTTTCATTAAATAAATAAATAAATTGAACTCTTGGTACTATTAAGCCATTGTAAATATATAAAAATCTCTGTCATATAGTTGTTTAAGGCTTCATAAGTGGGGGGTTTTGATTTGCTGGGATCCAAATACTTTTAAAAAAAAAAAAGAAAAAAAAAACCTGTGATAAAAAATTTCCATCCCTTTCGGTGAGCTAAATTGTTGTTATTCCCCCTGTTTTGAGATATATGTTTCACTTAGCAAAAAAAAAAAAAAAAAAAGTAAAAAAAGAAAAAAAAAAGAGATATATGTTTGTCCAAAACAATATATGGTTGATATAACTAATATGTGTGTATGTGTGAGACTCACAATGTGGAGACAATGTGAAAATGTTTGAATTTGGCTCTTTTTAATAGAACTCTGTTGGGGATTACTTTGAACTAGCCAAGTAAAAGGGACTTTATGCGTGGAAAATTTCTTTTCATTCAATTTTATTTTGCTCCTAGCCTATTTCTCAAACTGATTTATAGGTGGTTTCTTGTGGGTTATTATTAATTTATTTATATCTAATTTCTACATTGATTTCTCAACCTTATCCTAGAGGGTAAAGCAAGTCAAGTTGGTCAAGGAAGCCAAGCTTTTACAGTCATGGCTTGTCTTAGGGAACTTAATATTCATTTACTGATAAAAATAATAATAATGATAAGATAAAATAAAAATTTCCCAATCACTATGCATTGAGCCAGTGTATCAGCTGAAAATGGACAGGAAGGGCGAGGTGGTGGAAGCCCACTTCTTGGTTATTACGGTTGGAATTATCCTCAAGGAAATGAATGACTTAACATTGTAGGTTGGGGTTTTGAGCTTTTGTAAGTTGGTTCAATAATTATTGTACACCTTTTGTTTAGATCTCAATTTTCATTATAAATAATGGTATCTTGTTTGTTACGATTGTTATGGTACATTTAAATTTCCTTATCAATCGATTGATATCATAACAACTCAATTTTATAAAATTTGAGATATAAAACAAGCCAGCCCTGTGAAAAGGGTTGGGTTATACAAATTCTGGGAATAAAGATCACATTTACCATAAAATTAACTTCTTTTTTTTTTTTTTGGATGTATAACTTCATATATAAGGAAGGGGAATTTAATTTTGTAAGCTTTTGATTTTTTTTTCTTAGCCTTCTTACAGTGTTTTTCTTTATTAATCTTATGGTAATTGTATCTTATTTTGTGCATCCTGGTGATTTTCAGGCATCAGGGTTAGATGGTGGTTTTCGGTTTGGGGTCACATGGAGATTTTGTCATTTTTGGTTGGGTTGTACCTCATTGTAGAAGATTAGGCAGCTAATGTTTTTTCCTTTTTTATTTTTTGGTTCTTTAAAATTTAGGATGCAAAAGACAAGAACTATAAACGCAAGAAAGAAACAATGACTGCATCAGCAATGACAAGCTCCCAAGGCTTAAGGGGGTGGCTGGAAGATAGTGGCATGAGTCGGAGTTCCGTTCCCACCAAAAAGTTAGTCTTGTGTTGATTTTTTTTTTCTTTTTTAAAATTATTTTAGTACTTTGACACTTTTTTGGGAGCTTGGAAAATGCAGGAAGAGAAAAGAAGGTAAAATTTTGAATCTTTATGTTTTCATGTTGTTTAGGTTTCTTAGAATTTTCTCTACCAAATTTTGGTTGATGTTTAGTGCAGAACAAAAATCTTGGCAAAAAGATGCAAATCTTTCCATTGGATCGTCTAGGTTGGAGAAAAGCCCATGTTTTTGGGCATTCAATGGGTGAGTCCAATGACCCTAAATTTTTTTATTTTTTTTATTTTTTTTATATATACGATACAGTATTGAACATTAATCTTCAATTTTATGTTATTTTTCCCTTTTGAATTTGATTTTCTATATGCTGAGGATCGTGATTAGAGTTGAATGTTTGGCACCTTCTTGGGAAAAAATGTTTTATTTTAACTGTTTGATCAATGAGAAAATCAGGTAGAACAATAGAAATTAAAACATTCCTTCTTTTGGAGTGAACGTTCCTTGGGACTGTATAAGTTTTTGTAGTGTTTGAATCACTGTGATATTAAGTTTTTATTTTTATTTTAATTTTTTTTATTTTTATTTTTAATTTCTCCTTTCTTTTTAGCTTTTGCTGGTGTTTGATGCTGTGAATTGATAATCTATTTGGGTTTTCTTTCTATTTTTCTTTTAATTTTATTATGACCCCTTCTTAGAATAATGTAGGCACTGTTAGTGGTTACATTGTGTTTCTGTCAATGTGTTTTGGAAGGGGGGTTTATCATAGTCTCATCATTTTAGGGTGCACTTACTATTTATTTACTTGAGCTATGAGGGCCTAAATGAAATTTTAAATGTTATATACTGAAGTGTTGTCTTGTTTAAATTCTCAAAATAAGCATGTCATCAAATACACTATAATTTTAGTTGAAGTCTCTGTTTCGCTGTTTTGTAATTCAAGACTATGTTGTGATTGGTGTTGATTTTGTTAGCAAGAGGATTTACAGGTTAAGTGGTGGTGGAAGGAACTGTGTTGGAAACGGCACAGATCCACCATGCAAATGGTAAAAAAATTGCATGCAGATTGTTGTTAGTTTGATTGATCATATATTATATGTTAATTCTTTTTGGTAAAAATTTTTCTTCTTTTAATCAATATATAGATCTCCAAGTTATCAATTTTTCAGTGGGTAATGGAAAAGGGAATAATGTGTTATAGGTGGGTAGAAATGATGGCAACACTTTTGTCAATAGGATCATGGCATTGTACATGGTATATGACCTGTCTCAACTATGAGGGTTACTATGATAGTTAGAGGTCTTTATGAAGAGAGTGCTTTTAAAATAATGGACTTAGTTACCTTATCAAAAATGAATAAATAAATAAATAATGGACTTAGTTAGAAATATGTAGATTCTTCAAAATTATGTTAAATTTTTTATTGTAAATGGAAGAAGGGAGTGAGTTGTGTCTTAGGAGTTTCATTCATGTTGTTGGAAAATCCCACATCCCATAGTCTAAATTAAAGTTTTGAATCAAGCATTGACAACAGCAAGAAATTGAGCCAACTACTCATTTGGTCAGCTCTTCGATCATATATGACATTTACTTCATCATTTGCTTGGTTTGAATTTTTGCCCCTTTATGTATAAGGTCCATCATCTATTTTTAAGACTGTTGAGAGCACTCCCCTTCCGCCCCTCCTTTTTGGAGGGTATAAATTGATTTATATGATTTTGGAGTTTTTCTGCATCATTTGTAGTAGTTTTAGATCCGTGTCTATTGAAATTCAACATATTTTCTATTTAATTATCTACTATTTTGGGTTCTCACATAGATAAGATTAAAAAGCATGTTTGGTAGAATGCTGTGCGAGTCCAAAACAACAAAAATTATATATTTGCAATTTTACTTTTGTTTTTTTTTTTTTTCCAAAATTACTATATGAAAAGAACTAATACCATTTCTGATATTTATGTTAGTAGAAATGGTTACGTGGTTGTGATGGCAATCTTGCTACCATGATGATCACCATGGCTAAGGCAGAGAATTAACAGGGTTGTAAGGGTGGTGCTGTTGAGGGAAAGGAGAGGTGAGAATCCTATTTTAGAAAAAAAGGTTTAACAATGTAGGACCCACTATTTCATATTAAGGAATTCTACTACCCTTAACCATAGGCATGAGAAAAACTTCATTACCACTATGGTATCGCATCATTGAGCTAAGATTGTACCATGGGCCAACAAACATAGCATAAGAGGCATAGGGTCAAAACTTTGGTCAAAGGAGAGTGTACATATTAAAGTTTAGGTCAATTATCAACTCGTATTTTGACACATATGTTCCATACTTTGATGCTTTTATTATTTTTATTTTTTTTTATTGGCTTGTTATACCACTCATTGACGTGGTACTTGATTTTGAATCTTAGGAATATATATACATTCTAAATGTGGTCATTAGATGTACTTTAATAATCTTGATCGATACATGATCACATCAATTGATGTGTAAAAGATGAAGCACCAATGGAGCGGTGCCCCCATCATAGATTTTGAATATTGTATATTTGAAATAAAAAAAAAAAATTCATGCATGTATCTCTGACATATGGGGAGGCCGGGAGGTGGGTTTAAGGCAAAGCTTTATTAAACTAGGAAAAATTATGCAATTCACATAGCCACAAGTGGCCTCTCATATGCTTGATATATGGACCCTTTCTTACCATAATTTTCAAAACATTGACTAATATGGTGGAGATATAAAAGTGACTCCAAGTTCAAAATTATACGGTAAAGTTGGATGGCCACCACATCTTTGACCATATTTAAGCAAGTGCCAAGGTTATTGAGAGCTAGACACATGCAGACTCCCTTTTTTTGATGAGTTTAGGTAATAGGCACTGGTTTTGTAATGCTATACAAAATGTTTTTTTTATTTATTTATGATGCAGAGGAACCTACCCGATTGATTGCAAAGATCAACTCCCTTTGATGTGATATTCTATTAGCCTTTATATGGTACTATATTCCCAAAATGGTATTCCTCATATTTTGTGATAATGGTATTCCTCATATTTTAAAATTGTTTATAAAGAAAACATGATTTTTCATTTCTAATTTGCCCTCATTTGTACGTTTCATTTTCTTTGGTGTCCCCCCTCCCTCCTCTTTTGGGTTTGGCCTGTGCTTATTTATTATTATTTTCCCTTTCTTATTGTTTTACTTTGATCTTTGTTTTGAGCAAGCTACACTCGGTAGGGAATTTATTAGACCTATGTATGGAAATTGTAAGATTAGTCCATTTAGAGCCTGGCAAAGGGTACCATTTCCCTGATGGGTATGATTTGAACTTGCTGTAAAGTGAATTTAATTGCATATCGCCTATTATTTATCTTATTAGACCTGGCTGTGTAAGAAGAGTATCACTTTTATATGACATTTGAATTGAAGAATTGAAGTCTTGTAGTCCTTGCTATTTCATGAATGCATTGGACTACCATCGAGGGTTGTGGCAAAGTTTCCTCACTGAAATAAAGGTGACTGTTTTGTTCATGGAATCTGCCGCTTTCTTGTAGCGGATATCCTAATTACGGGCTAGGTTAAAGAAGTATTAGCAATGTTAAATTGATTTTTACAAAAAAGTGGACATGTTTGGCGATGCCACATGTTTTACTCACATTTCAAATCATAGGAATGATCTTAAAATCGTGTGTTAATCAATTATGGGAAGTTTCTTCCACATAATGAAGGAAGGTGCAAAACAGAGAAAAAAAAATTGGATGCAAAATTATATTATGTCCTTTCAGTCAATTGGTTAATGATATTATGCCCTTTTAGTTGATTCATTTTGCTATATTTACGCAATAATTACATGTTTTCCTTCTTTGACACTTTTTTTGGGTACTGGGAAAATCCAAGAAGAGAGTAAAATTTTGAATCTTATCCAGGAAGAGAGAAATTTTGAATCTTTATGTTTTCATGTTGTTTGGGTTTCTTAGAATTTTCTCTACCTAATTTTGGTTAATCTTTGGTGCAAAACAAAAGTCATGGAAAAAAGAGGTAATCTCTCTATTGGATCGTCTAGGTTCGAGAAAAACCCATGTTTTTGTGCATTCAATGGGTGAGTCTAATGACCCTAATTTATTTATTTATTATTTTTTTTTATAGAAAATATAGTATTGACTATTGAACATCAATCTTCAATTTTTTTTTTCCCCTTTTGAATTTTCTTTTCTATCTGCTAAGCATCATGATTAGAGTTGAATGTTTGCTAGCTTCTTGAGAAAAAATGTTATATTTTCAAACTATTTGATCAATGAGAAAATTAGGGAAAACAAGAAATTAAAATTTGGTTTGTTTTGGTTTTTTATTTTCACCTCCATTGACCTATGTTACCGTATTAGACAATTCTGTCGATGAGTGAAATCTTTGACATCTGTTGCTGATGTAATATATATATATATATATATATAGATATATATAACGTTTTTTTCACTATACTTTTCTCTTCCGTTTAATGATGGTATTTCGAGAGAAGACAACATAGGATGGTTCAATTTTTTTAGAAATGAGTTACCATTATGGCTTTGAAGGGGGTGCTCTTTTATGAGTCTCTATTATAGGTTTCAACAAATGAAGATGGCTTTCCTATAAAAAAAAGAAAGGAAAAAAAGAAGTGAAGATGGTGTGCATGAAGATGAAAGCTGTGCATTTAAATGGAGGGTGGGGTTGGTTTTGTGTTCTAACAAAAATGGAGATTATTAACAAGACGCTTGAATGTTGCAAAAAATTTTCAACGTCTCTCTCTCTCTCTCTCGTTTTGGTTTATAATACTAATATCTGGAGCAAGGATCATTTGATTATTATCTACTTAGGCTTTTAATCACTGTGAAAATGTAAATGTAAATTCAAAAATCATATACCTCTTTTACATGTTAAATCATTTGTAAAATCTTTTGTGGTATGTTCAATGCAGGTGCTTGGTTATAGTTTTCTGCATTTCTTTTTGCTTAAAACTTTTTTTGTTTCATGTTTGATGCCAGATAAATTGAATGATCCTATTAATTATCCTATTGACAGGAACCTCGACAAGCATTGTGGCATGCTGCCTTTCCAAATATTGCTCTTAAGGGCTTGATCTTTGACCAAATGGAAAGATATGGGGTGACAAGGTCCTAATCCATCAACTGACTTCAGGTACAGTTTTGTTTTATTAAATGCCCATTCATCCTATTAATTCTTGTTATTCAAATGAAATAGAAACAAAAATTCCTTTGTTTGGAACTTCAAACGTTTTATTTTTTTTTTGTTCACGTCTTCATCAAATGAGTAATAGATTTTTATTTTTCTTTAAGTTTTGGCAGGACAGAGTAGTGAATGTATTAGGCTGATCCATGATTTGTACAAATTAATAGCTCTATAAGGATGCAAGTGGTTCGAGAATATGAGATATATAGGTGAATCAGGATCCACCAAGAAATGGGATGATAATAACCAAGGAGGTCCTGGAAGGGGTCCACATGGTGGTCTTTAACATGGGCCACCCTTTGGCCTAGACAATGTTCGAAGAATTGACCACAGTAAGTTCATTTTTTAACTTTTTTTCACATTTTGTCTCTAAGGTATGTTTTCCCTTTAATTTTTAAAATGAAAATTAAAACTTCTTGCATTGAACTTCCAGGTTTTGTGGCTTCTGCTGCGAAAGCTAAACACTGGAGGAATCTCTTGTCCATTTGTCATTACAGCTCAGAGAACTTGTAGAATTCTTGGATAGCTTTTTGCAGCAAATACAATCTGCATTTTTTGAGACTTTTGTAGTGGCGTTAATTTCTCTCTCTTTTGGTTTATCATTGGAATTAATGCTATTCCAGCACGACCTCTACTTTAGCACCAAAGTAGGTCTTTGAGGATATTGCCTCTTATATTCTAATATTTCACTACATTCATAAATTTTATTACTTCAACAAGTCTTGTATCAAAATCATTCAATTCTATGAAGGGGAATCGTACTAAGAAATCTCATCTCTCTCTCTCTCTCTCTCTCTCTCTCTCTCTTTCTCTCTTTCTCTCTCTCTCTCTCTAAGTTTGGCATTTTATTTTCAATTATCAAAGAATTTCTAAATTGTCTTGTCTTGCTTAATGTTTTTTAATCCAAAACCACTTGAGGAATATTATATAAGTCACACTTAGTTAGGTGATTGACTAGGCAACCGGAAATCTGTCTTCTTTGGCCTGCAGTTTTTGATCTTTATGTCTATTTTGTAGTGGTTTATAAATTTCTCTTCTGGGTTTGTTGTTTACAATTATAGAACAATGAAATTTAGACATAATTTTAAGATATGTTGCAGCTTTTGGTTATTCATGTTATTCCTGTATAATGATTAATAATTTCCTCAAGCTTTTCTTAATCTGATTAGATCATTATTTGTGTTGAATTTGAACTTCATATATATTCAATTTTTCGTGGTTTTACATTTAATCATTTTGTTTTTTTGGTTCAGCTCTCAAAATACTTTTTATCTTCTTTGAAACCTCATTCCTTTTATGTAATGTGTGATACCAAAATACCAATAAATCACATCAAAAGCACCTCCTTAAAAAAATACTGGGCACGTGCCATGCGCGTGCATTCTCTACTAGGATATATATATATATATATATATATATATATATATATATATATACGCTATTGCAACAAAGTATTTGTTTATTACAACAATAGTAACCGATGCAATACCCTACTGCAACAATTGTTTTTGATGCTATAACCTATTGCAACAAAAGTATTCGATGCAATCTCTTATTGCGACAACAATTATTGATGCAATAGCTAATGGCACCACTTCCCTTTCACTGGGGGAGTGGGCGTCTCGTTTTTTTTTATTATTTCTTATTTCAGTAGACCAAAAATGGTTGTGTACTTTAATGATTTATTTGTATATGCTTTGCTGACTAGGAAATATATATTACTTTAAAAGATAGGTTAGGGCTATTACAAATATAATAGATTAAAGATATTTATATCATATTAGCTCAGTGGGGCGGGGAAAGATCAAACCAGTACTACGCCAAAACCATTTCGGTTTTTAAAATTAAATACCAAATTTGCACCATCCTTGTTCAATTAAACTACAAACCACACCTATAGGGCCAACGCAGTGCGGGCCCCGATGAGTTAGGCTAAAATTGCCATCGCCATGTACAGATTTTTTAAATAAAAATAAAAAGATGCTATTGCAACAAATTACTTGTGGAATAAAGGTCCACTCTATTGCAACAATAGTACCGATGCAATAACCTATTGCAATAACCATTCCTGATGCAATATTGTATTGTATATGGTTGTGCTCTATTGCCACCAAATTAGTCGATGTAATAGGCTATTGCAACAAACCTACACAATGCAATATGTTATTGCAACAATAATTATTGATGCAATAACACATGGCGCCAACCGTTCACTTTCGCGGGAGAAGGTGGAATAATTTAAGTGTCTATTACAATGAGAATTGCCGATGCAATATCATATTGCAACATCCATTATTGATGTTGTAGTGTTATGCTTTATTGCAATAACAGTAGTTGATGCAATAGGTTATTGCAACAAACTTGTTCGATGCAATATGTTATTGCAACACCGGTTTTTGATGCAATAGCACATGTTGTGAGTACACCTACACCTAGGACCCTATTGCAACAATATTTTTTGATGCAATAGCCTATTGCAACAAAC
This sequence comes from Liquidambar formosana, assembly GCA_039720395.1. NCBI lineage: Eukaryota > Viridiplantae > Streptophyta > Magnoliopsida > Saxifragales > Altingiaceae > Liquidambar > Liquidambar formosana. Next base: position 24,179 of record JBBPBK010000393.1, on the reverse strand, counting down.
ATACTTGATGCAAGGTCCCTATTGCAACAATAATTATTGATGCAATACAGTCATGCTTTATTGCAACAAAATAACTCGATGCAATATGTTATTGCAACAAACGTACTCGATGCAATATGTTATTGCAACAATACCTATTGATGCAATAGCACATGGCGCCAACCTCCTCCCATTTGGCGGGAGAATGTGGCATCTTTTAAGTGTTTATTGCAACGACAAAAATTTTATTGTTGCAATACGCAGGATATTACCACTATATCCTGTGTTAGTTGCAATAACTTTCGTTGCAATAGAGTGTTTTTGTTGTAGTGAGAATGAGTTAAGAAGAAAGGTGAATTGGGGCACCTTCACACCCACTTACCTGAGCGCAATTAGCTCCAAGCATTTAGCCATTTCAGACATAAGCAGCCCTATTTTCCATGGGACAAATACCACACCTATTTGCACCCTTACAAGTGCTCAAAACCATGCAAAAACACTAACATGCAAATCTGGACAGAATAGTATTATGACCTAAAATCATCCACTAAGCATGCCAATAGCAAAAACGGCGAACAATAATAAGTCCTAACATATTCCTAGAACCATATCATGCATAAAAACCCTAAAACATACTAACATGCATGCAAAACTATCATGTTTACTCCATATGAAAAACATATACAGCAAACACGAAGAAAAACCAAATAAAAAAGTCTACTTTATCATGCTATATGAAAACAAACACGAAACAATGACTCTAAAACCCTAAACTCACAAATATGCTTAAAAACATACAAAACATACTTTAATCATGCTAAAACCAAACTAAACAGAAATTAAATCATGCATATTAACTAACTAAAGCAATATAACATGATGAAAATCCTAACTCTAACATACAATGACACTAATCCTAACACAAGGACAATAGGAGCACACGAATCATAACTATGCATTAAAAACCTAAAGGACAGCCCTAAAGCATGCTAAACAGTAGATAAAAAATAGATATTCCATGTATATTAACTAGCTAGAGTGTTAATACATGATAAAAAAGTCACCTTTAACATGCAATAAGCCTAACCCATATGAGAACCTAGTTTAAGCTTGAATAGAGAAGGAGAATACCTTAGGAAGTGGCTCCCCTTGTGTTTGTAATTGTTCGTGGCTCCTCAGGTCTTTAGAGTGAATCAAACCAACACGAATCCTCCTCTTTGTCAAAGTGGTATCATAGCAAAGAGATCAAAACTCACTCAACTTTGAAAAGAAATAGAAAACAAAAAGAGAACAAGAGAAAAGAAAAAGTGATTCTCGTCACTTTGCAGCAGCAGCAACTTCAATCGCGTTTTTGGGTATGAAAACGTTGGATTTGGACAAAGTTTGTGAAATACAAAGTTGTAGAGAATTGAATTATCTTTCTAACAAGACCAATTTCATCAAATTCTGACTTCGGATGAAAACGTTATGATTAAAATACGACTACTGGTTTTCAGAAAATCTGCTGCTGAATTATGACGAATTTCACTCCCTCCAAACCCTCTTCTCTTCCCCCTTGTTTAAAGACATTAAGAGAGTATTTATAGCTGAAATCTGGAGTTTCCCTTTCCTTCCTGGACTAGGTTTCCTTGGAGAATAATCAAAAGGTATTTTATAATGATAAAAGACTTCTAATCTGAATAGGAAAAGGAAATTGTCTTTTATAAAAATTGGGAGACTGACCGCTAACACGCATGCACATGTATCGTATGTGCGTACACACACTCATCACATACGTACACGTGTTAGTGTCATGATAAAAATGGCTAATTTAATAAAATAATTTTCTTTTCATTTTAACCAAAAATCTCATGCTGTGATTCGCACTAATTCTTCAAGGATAATCCGTAAATAACCACACTAAACTCATCATCAGGGCCACGGGACTTAAGATGACAACCGGTACAAAATGATGACTAATGAAAGTCAATTTGAAAAGATTTGGTTGGTAATTGTGAGTCAATTAGAGCTAACCCAAGGAAGGGTCAATTAACCAACTTGAACTACATCGAGCCATTTTAATCCCGAGCCATTGACTTACCAAATTGAACCTAGAAATACCTCATATGCATCCATATGAACTCCAATTGACAATTTGGAGATCATTCCAAGGTCAAATGAAAAGTTTGGGACTTAAAAGATGATTATGCCCCTCAAGTCACAAAAGCTCTTATTATCCCTCAAGATCAACTCCAATTTGAACCAAAATTCATATCCATTGTCCTTGTGACTCTAGAAAACTAATGCAAGTGACTAGACTCAAAAACAAAACAAAAACATGCATGAAATGATGAGCCCTAGTAAGGTGGTGCAAAAAATGGGGTGTGACAGATCCCGTCGTATGATCTCCGATATAGCTTTCCTCCACAAAGTACATAGTGACTCGCCAACCGCCTTAGGGTTTTTCTATCGATACGAGATGCTCCTTCTGGGTATTCCCTTTCTTCAATGAACTTCTTTATGTCATGGAACCACGGATGGCCATCATTTACCTCTCCTCCTCGGATTGCACAACAGTACACAGGCTTGTCTCGGCATTCTATCACCAACGGCTTCACATTTCCCCCTTCAGGTATCTCCACCATGGATGCTAGGGTCGCCAAGGCATCGGCGAACTGGTTCTTGTTCCTTGAAAGGTAGTTAAATTCTATCTCTGAGAACTCCTTGGTTAGAGCTTCCAGGTAGGCATGGTAGGGTAGCAGCTTCTCATCTCGAGTTTTCCATTCCCCTTTTATCTGACAGATGATTAGCGCCGAGTCCCCGAACACTTCTAATTCTTTGATCCCCAATTCAAGTGCCGCTTCCAGTGCTAGGATACAGGCCTCATACTCAGCAATGTTGTTGGTAGCTTCGAACCCCAACTTGACCGCCAACGGTGTAAATGCCTCTTCGGGTGAGACCAGCAGGACTCCTATCCCATAACCTTTCTTATTGGCTGCCCCATCGAAGTATACTCTCCAAGTTTTTCTACCAATCTCTAGCACGTCCTCATCTGGGAATTGATCGTTGAACGGAGCGGATGATGACACTGGACAGCTGGCTAGGTAGTCTGCGATGACGCTTCCCTTGATAGACTTCTGATTCACGTACTTGATGTCGAATTCATTGAGGAGAATTGACTATCGAGCAGTTCTGAATGACAATACTGGCCTTTCTACCAGGTACTTCAACGGGTCCACGCGACTTATCAAGAACACTTCGAAGGACATCATGTAGTGTCGGAGTTTCTGCGTCGCCCATACTAGTGCCACACAAGCCTTTTCAATTGCATTGTACTTCACTTCATAGTCTGTCATTTTCTTGCTTAAGTAATAAATGGCATTTTCCTTTCTAGACCCTTCAAGATATTGAGCTAACATAGCTCCCGTCGCGGTTTCGGTGACCGTTAAGTATAACAAAAGTGGCGCACCTTGCCGTGGGGGAACTAAGATTGGAGGATTGCTCAAGTATCTCTTAATGGTCTCAAAGGCCTCTTGGCATTCTTCGTTCCACACTTTTGGCACACCTTTCTTAAGCAATTTGAAGATTGGTTCGCAAACCATAGGTCAAGTTGGCAATGAATCGGCTTATGTATTGAACTCTTCCCAGAAAACCTCGGATCTGCTTCTCAGTGCTAGGCGGCTCCATCTCCACAATAGCTTTTATCTTCCCTGGGTCCACTTCGATACCTCTCTGAGTGATCATAAACCCCAATAGCTTGCCTGCAGTGACGCCGAAAGCACACTTCTGTGGGTTGAGACGGAGATTGTACTTTTTTGCTCGCTCTAAGAATTTCTCTAGTGCCTTGAAATGCCCTTCCCTATCCACGGACTTCACGATCATATCATCGACGTAAACCTCGACTTCCTTATGGATCATATCATGCAATAGGGTCGTAGCTGCTCTTTGGTAAGTAGCCCCAGCGTTTCTTAAGCCAAAAGGCATTACTTTGTAACAGTACGTTCCCCATTGCGTGATAAAGGTTGTTTTCTCCATGTCTTGAGGCGCCATCTTTATCTGGTTATACCCGGAGAATCCGTCCATGAAGGAGAGGAGTGCATGTCCCACCGTGCTATCTACCAACACGTCGATATGGGGTAAAGGAAAGTCATCCTTAGGGCTCACGGCGTTGAGATCTCGGAAGTCGACACACATCCTCACTTTCCCATCTTTTTTAGGCACAGGCACTATATTCGACAACCACTCGGGGTACTCCACAACTTGGAGGAAACCCGCGTCTAGTTGTTTAGTTACCTCTTCTTTTACTTTTAGAGCCCATTCTGGTTTTAATCTTCTGAGTTTCTGCTTTACCGGCTTCTTTAGGGAATTAGTGGGGATATAGTGTTGCACAATATCGGGGTCGATGCCAGGCATGTCTTCATAAGACCATGCAAAAGCCATAATGTTGGCTTTCAAGAGAGAGATCATCTTTTCTTTTTCAATGGGGGAGAGGGTTTTCCCAATTTTAACTATTCTTGGCAATTCATTCGTCCCTAAGTTGATTGATTCCAATTCATCCATATTAGGTTCGGTGACGCCCCTTTTCCTTTGCTCAACGAGCTCCGGGGGGACATCGTTCCTAGGATCTATATCCATGCCATAAATATCCATAGAGGAGAGAAAAGAGACACTGCATATATAGAGAAAGAAAGCACACTTTATTGACTAGGAATAATGGGAATGACACACAAAAGAAAGAAGGAAAACAAACAAATCTGTATCAATACTATGACTCCACAAAGTGAGTAAAGTAGATACATCTTATTGAATTAGGGAAATATTACTAAACTAAGACACCTACAAGCTGCTATCAGGTAGGCCAAAGTCTTCTTCTTCATGGATCTCCGCAATGACACCACATTCAAGGTACCAATTCAGGAATGGCACGGTAGCATGGCTAATGGATGAACCCTGGAGTTCTTCAATGGTCGAGTCTTCCACGGTGAGGATCATGTCTTAGAACATTTCAGTCATAGCCCCCGCATCAAGGTTCTCTGCCCAGTCCTCCTCTTTCTTTTCCCAGAACTCATCATTGATGGCATCATCATCCACCATTTCAGCTGTGATTGGATACCATTCGGTGAAGAAGATTTCAAAACCCGGAACTCGGATCTTGGTAGCTTGGTCAAAGGTGGGCTCTGGAAACCCGCAATATAGAAAATCATCCCCTTCTTTGACGAAGTAACCATTCAAAGTAGGTCGATATGGCGAGATCTTCAGGTCTGGCACCCTTCCCTCGGCTTTGGCTCTTACTTTCTCTTTGTTCCTCTTCAGCATTTCCGCATAATCATTTTTGGAGGGCTCATATCCTAACCCAAAAGTATATGAGGTGACACGGCTTTGAATAAACGTAGGGATCCCTTGTTGGCGACGCCCTAGCCCCATGCCTGGGAAGAAACTTATCCTTCTCATGATTTCACCAACATACAAGTTGCCATGGGGGCAAAAGTCCAAGGGTATTAATTCACCCTTTTCGTGCTCTTTCTCAATGCATTGGACATAGTCAAACCCAGATAGCGGTATCGCTACTGATTCGGGTTGTATCTCACATATAGGCACACCTGCGAGTTTCAATTCATAGTCCCCTTGAAGCGTTACTATGGCTCCTACATAAGGAAACTTCACTTTTTGATGGAGTGAAGATGGCACAGCCCTAACAGGATGGATCCAAGGTCGGCCCAACAACAAGTTGAAACATGACGGCACATCCAACACTTGGAATTCTACCCTAAATTCAGTGGGTCCCATGATAAGAGGCAAAGTAACTACCCCTATTACTTCTCGGCGGGTGTTGTCATAAGCTCTTACGGTCTGCCCAGATGGCGTGAAATCAGTGGGTCCCAAACCCAAAACAGTGGCAGTTCGGAGAGGACATACATTCAGTGCGGACCCATTGTCGATAAGAACGGTGGGAACCCTCTTCCCCATAGTGTCAATGGTCACATAGAGAGCTTGAGAATGGCTTGGCCCGCTTTTAGGTAGGTCTACATCGGTGAACACGATGGTTGAGTTCTTGGGAGTTGGATTCACCAAATGTACCAATCCCTCGGGGGATGTGTCAACAGGCACTTGTATCTGATTCAACAGTTTCAACATGGTCTGTCTGTGCTTATGCGAGGCCATGAGCAAGCCCCAAATAGTGATGTTGGCATTGGTCTTCTTCAATTGCCTAAGCACTTCATCCTCTTCTTCTTGCAAGCTAGGACGCCTCTACCCTTCCAAATCTTCCAACGGATTTTCAGATTCTAGGTGGGGAGGCTTGAAATGACGACCCCCTCTGGTTATATGGTCCAACTCATCATCGCTAGCCCATATGTTATGGACTTCCTCGGAGTCATTCATCAAGTCATCCCATTCTATCATGTCGATGCTCTCCATCTCTGTCGGCAAGTCATCCCAACCTGAAGGGACTATCGGCTCATCTGATATCGGACTTGGGCTTGAGTACAGCACATAGTAATCATATTTCCCCGACGCTTCACCTAATAGGCCAACCTGAGGATCCCCTGCTTCATATCTTTCTTTCAGCTCTTGTTGGATAGATTTCTTTGGCAACAACGAAACCTTTTGGTCAATGAGGTCTTGGATGATCTTCTTTAGTATAGAACAAGCCTCGATGTCATGGCCGGGTGCACGATGGTATTGGCAATATTGGTGAGGGGTTGATGGTCTGGGCTTTGGTGGAAGTGGCATGATAAGGCTGTTATTGCGGCAAATGGTGAAGAGACGGGTTAAGGTCATGGGGAGCGGAGTGTATTGTCTTATGGGATGGCGAGGGCGAGAGGATTCAACCCCAATGGCATTTATGGTGTTAGGTGGGGGTGTGTTGTTGTGTGATGGGAGAGGATTACGGGTGACATTTGGACGGGTTGGTGGTGAAATGACTTGCTTGTCAATGAGGTCTTGGACTTGGTGGCGAAGGCGAATACAACGATTGGTGGCATGGCCTTTGGATTGGTGGTACTTGCAGTACTCATTCTCATTGTAGCTCTTGGGTAAGGGATTTGGTGGAGGTCTTGGGTCGAGTGGCTTCAATAGGTCACGACTTATGAGCTTTTCAAGGACTCTTTCGAGTGGCATGAATAGGTCAGTGAATTGGCGAGGTGGGTTGACATCATTAAGAGAAAAGGGTTGGATTGGTTGAGTTATGGTGTTGACCTCGGCATTGTTCTTCCCAGTAAAGTTTGTCTTGCGACTCCTCACTTCCTCAGTCTTGATTGTCCCATCATTGATAGCATCTTCAACCTGCGTGCCAGCCCCAATGAGAGCTTTGAAATTTGGGAAATAGTGGGCAAATAGGTGCTTGTGATACACGGGCAGCAGGTTCTTAACCACTAACTGAATTTGGTCCTCCTCATTCGGCCTATCCATCATTCTCGACGCCTTTTGTCTCCACCTTGTAATGTAAGCAGAGAAAGTTTCATGAGCCCCTTGCTTGGTAGTTTCTAGGTCCCTTCGAGTAACGTCCACCTCTGTGTTATACTTGTAGTGCTCTGAAAACTCATTGCATATGTCTTCCCAAGTCCGGGTTCTATTCTCATCCAAGGATAAGAACCATTTCAAAGCAGAAGTGGCCAAGGTTTCATGGAACATTTGAGCTAAAAGCTCGTCAGTAGCCCCTCGAGGGTGCATAGCTCGCACGTACATCTTCAAATGAGTCTTAGGGCAACCCGTCCCATCGAACTTTTCTAACTCCGGCATCTTGAATTGTAGTGGAATACGAGCCGTTGGAAACAGGGATAGAGTCCGCACATCGACCATGTCATCAGCCCTGCGAATCCCTTTTATAGTTCTCTCCAATGCTTCTACCTTGCTAGCTAACACGGAATCACTGCTAGAACCTTTCCCCTTGGCTTCCCCTTCTAGGTCGGTGACCTCAGGTTTCGAGCTACTTTCCCCCCTTGTCTTGGTGTTCTCATTGGATTGAGGTCCCTCTTCGGTGCCAGCCCCATGAGGTATACCCGAGGAATGGGCCTTAAAGCCATTTTGTTCAAGATCCGCCATCTTCTGTTGGTTCTCTTGAGCCATTTTCAATGCGGTATCGAATGTCTCGGCGGTATGGTCAAGCTTGGCCATGATGGCTTTCAGGCAAGCCTCAAGGTCAAAGTGCCCCTCACTAGTTCTTTCGTCGGCCATGTCTGTCTGATGGGTAGACTCAACACTCACTAGACGCCCTTGTGGATTGCGGATCCAAGCCAGCACGTCTATGGATAGAAAAGTTTTAACCTTTAGCCTAAGGATCTGTCCTAAACCTCCATATTTTCCTTAATGAATTCGATCTCTACACCATGTTCAATTAATTCATTCCTTTTATCCAATTACCTTTACAGGGATCATAGATTAAGGGTATGTTTTAAAGAATAGGGCATAGAGTCCTTCAACTAGGTTTAATTAATCCCCTAGGACTAGCACATCACAAACATAGCTTTACATCCTATTTCCTTAATTTATTCCTCCTAACCCATGGCCTTAACGAAGGCTAGGGTTTAAAGGTCTATATTAAGGGCATAAGATATAAAACCTCACACCACAAACACAGCATAGCATCATTACAAACAATTGTGGGTGCATAAAGGTGAGACCGTAGTGTCCTACAAGTCTGTCTATATGGACTAATGATAAGGGTAGGCTAGGGTCCTTCACTTGCTTGAGCAATCCTTATACCTAACCACATGTGGCATCAGGAACGCCGCGTGGGTCCAGCAGTACGTGATTAACTCATTTAATATACCCAAGGGCAAGCCCAAGGGTACTAGGCAAGAGAGGTTGATAGCTTTCGCCCCAACACATGGAATCAGGAAAACCAAGGTTGAGACTAGGCCGATCGTTGGCAAGGATACATCGAGGGACATCGATCCTAGCATGCAAGAGTTTGCGCACACAATGCAATAAATGAAAGCACACAATCAAGCGGATGCAATGTGATTGATTTTAATTAAACATAAGAAATTAACCTAGCCCAATTAAACTTTATAGAGTCTAGCCCACAAATCCCCAGTGGAGTCGCCAAACTGTGAACCCCGGAAATTGGGCCCACGAGGGATTGAAAGGAAAGTGGGTTTGAAAAAGAAAAAGGAAAGGAGTCGCCACCTTCTTTTTTAAAGGAAACAAGGAAAACCCTAAAAATCAGGTTGTTTTAGGAAAACAATTTGAATGACTCCATAAAAAAAGGAAAGGCAAAAACCAATCTTTTGAAAACCAAAGAAATCGGGGATTCGGAGGCTAAGTTATGACATGGGAAGGTTCTAGGCAAAGCCTATAGGCACCCATGTCACCCTTTCGGTCTCTCAGTTCATTTGGGCTAAATTAAAGTCTTTCCATACAAAAATCAGCAAGTATATCATCACAAGAATTGCATGCATATCATATATTTCATTCATCCATCCATGCATAATAAGCAAATAAAAACAGAAAATAAAGAAAAAGAAAACAAAACAAAAATAAACCTAGGATGCTTGGATCCTAGAACGGACTTGAGCCTCACGAAGAGTGCCTACGTACCATGCAACGAAATACATGGATCAAAGTCCACGTAGTTCGATTAGAACTAAGGTTAAATCCTAATAAAAACCTATGGTTAAAACACTAGGTTTCCTTATTTGATCAAAAGAGTTGAATATGATAGAAAGTTTGATTTTAGGAAAGAAATCCACAAAATGGAAACTTTAATAAAAACCAGAATTTTGTTGGTTAAGGAAACCTCTAATTAAACCATAGGATCATATTAAAAATTAACCCTAAATAGGGAGAAGAGAATGAGTTAAGAAGAAAGGTGAATTGGGGCACCTTCACACCCACTTACCTGAGCGCAATTAGCTCCAAGCATTTAGCCATTTCAGACATAAGCAGCCCTATTTGCCATGGGACAAATACCACACCTATTTGCACCCTTACAAGTGCTCAAAACCATGCAAAAACACTAACATGCAAATCTGGACAGAATAGTATTATGACCTAAAATCATCCACTAAGCATGCCAATAGCAAAAACAGCGAACAATAATAAGTCCTAACATATTCCTAGAACCATATCATGCATAAAAACCCTAAAACATACTAACATGCATGCAAAACTATCATGTTTACTCCATATGAAAAACATATACAGCAAACACGAAGAAAAACCAAATAAAAAAGTCTACTTTATCATGCTATATGAAAACAAACACGAAACAATGACTCTAAAACCCTAAACTCACAAATATGCTTAAAAACATACAAAACATACTTTAATCATGCTAAAACCAAACTAAACAGAAATTAAATCATGCATATTAACTAACTAAAGCAATATAACATGATGAAAATCCTAACTCTAACATGCAATGACACTAATCCTAGCACAAGGACAAACAGGAGCACAAGAATCACAACTATGCATTAAAAACCTAAAGGACAGCCCTAAAGCATGCTAATCAGTAGATAAAAAATAGATATTCCATGTATATTAACTAGCTAGAGTGTTAATACATGATAAAAAAGTTACCTTTAACATGCAATAGGCCTAACCCATATGAAAACCTAGTTTAAGCTTGAATAGAGAAGGAGAATACCTTAGGAAGGGCCTTCCTTGCTGCTGTATGCAATTGTTCGTGGCTCTTCAGGTCTTTAGAGTGAATCAAACCAACACGAATCCTCCTCTTTGTCAAAGTGGTATCACAGCAAAGAGATCAAAACTCACTCAACTTTGAAAAGAAATAGAAAACAAAAAGAGAACAAGAGAAAAGAAAAAGTGATTCTCGTCACTTTGCAGCAGCAGCAACTTCAATCGCGTTTTTGGGTATGAAAACGTTGGATTTGGACAAAGCTTGTGAAATACAAAGTTGTAGAGAATTGAATTATCTTTCTAACAAGACCAATTTCATCAAATTCTGACTTCGGATGAAAACGTTATGATTAAAATACGACTGCTGGTTTTCAGAAAATCTGCTGCTGAATTATGACGAATTTCACTCCCTCCAAACCCTCTTCTCCCCTCCCTTGTTTAAAGACATTAAGAGAGTATTTATAGCTGAAATCTGGAGTTTCCCTTTCCTTCCTGGACTAGGTTTCCTTGGAGAATAATCAAAAGGTATTTTATAATGATAAAAGACTTCTAATCTGAATAGGAAAAGGAAATTGTCTTTTATAAAAATTGGGAGACTGACCGCTAACACGCATGCACATGTATCGTATGTGCGTACACACACTCATCACATACGTACACGTGTTAGTGTCATGATAAAAATGGCTAATTTAATAAAATAATTTTCTTTTCATTTTAACCAAAAATCTCATGCTGTGATTCGCACTAATTCTTCAAGGATAATCCGTAAATAACCACACTAAACTCATCATCAGGGCCACGGGACTTAAGATGACAACCGGTACAAAATGATGACTAATGAAAGTCAATTTGAAAAGATTTGGTTGGTAATTGTGAAGTCAATTAGAGCTAACCCAAGGAAGGGTCAATTAACCAACTTGAACTACATCGAGCCATTTTAATCCCGAGCCATTGACTTACCAAATTGACACTAAAAATACCTCTTATGCATCCATATGAACTCCAATTGACAATTTGGAGATCATTCCAAGGTCAAATGAAAAGTTTGGGACTTAAAAGACGATTATGCCCCTCAAGTCACAAAAGCTCTTATTATCCCTCAAGATCAACTCCAATTTGAACCAAAATTCATATCCATTGTCCTTGTGACTCTAGAAAACTAATGCAAGTGACTAGACTCAAAAACAAAACAAAAACATGCATGAAATGATGAGCCCTAGTAAGGTGGTGCAAAAATGGGGTGTGATAGTCACATTTATTATTGATTTAATAAAAGGGCTTATTCTATTATGTTTATATGCATCATTTATATTTACATAATATGTCCATAGAGTTAGAGTTGAGAATATGAAATTACAAAGTGTTGTAATTTTGAGACTGTAAATATATCTCTGTACTAAACTCCTAAAACATTCCTAGTTGAAGGTTCACTATGATGGACAGTAATGAACCATAGGACTAGCACTTGTTAGGTTGACTCTATAGGAGGATAGCTAGTCTCAAGCTATTTGTGTGGAGACACTACAACCAACAAGTGGGTGCCTATTATAAGAATAGGTACACTGAATGTGACCAAAGATATGAGATAAACTGAATGGAGTTTTAACCTGCCTGTCAATTAGTTTCTCATTGTTATAGTGGTACAAGTAATCCTTAGACCAGAGACACCATGGTTGTCTTATGCATGTAGCTTTAGAAGTTTGATAACACTAAGTGCAGATCCTATTCAGGGGTCTATAAGGGTGTTCATTGGCCCTATTGCCATGTGTGTGAAGGCATGTGAGTGATCAACAAGGACTCCATCACTCTTAGGAAAAAGGGAGTGAATGTCTCATATAACATTCATTGAATATAACTCATTAAATCCATAGGCCCATGGTAGAATGAATATGGAAAGGAGTTTCCATAAGTTCATCATAAGTTGATATTAATGAATGAGTATAAAGTACTTAAACTAGGGACTTGACAGACTTCCATGTCCTATTAGTTCAATTAGAGACATTGTGTTTGTTGGGAATCGAACAAGAGGGAAAAATACAAAGGCGGAATATAAAAATTTTTCCTACGATTCCCAATCCCATGAATCTAACTATGCATAACACAAAATCAAACCCTAACTACAAAGAGGGTTAGAACACTTACAGAATTTTTGTCTTCTCCTTTTTGCTCCAAGCTTTGATTCCGGACAGCGGTGAATGAGCAGCCCAAGTGTGCTGCCTCCAACGGTATCCACACCTAGCTAGAGCTTCAAGTCCTTTCCTTCTTTCCCATGTTGTTGCTAGAGTAGGAGAAGAGAGGAGAGAGAGAGAAGGAGGCTAGAAATTTTGGCCAGCCCTTGGGGAGCCTCTAAAGTGCTGGACGGCTAGGGTTTATTGTGCAAGCCTATTATGCCATGTCACACATAAGTGTGACTTATATAGGCAGCCCACTAAAGGGGGCTGGCCATGGGGAAGAAACCCTAATAGGGTTATGTGTAATTACACTTAATTGCACATTAACCCCTATTATTTGTATCAAATACAAATAGGCCTATAAAGAACTATTCTTTATTCACTAAAACCCTTTCTCTCATAGACTTTAAAGCCCTTCTTGCATGATCAGTGTGTGACCCATTGGGTTCACATCATTAAGTAGTAGGAATAGCACGAGGTGTGCACAATGGAACTCTTTCCATTTAGGGTCTAATTGGAACTCCTTCCAATTCCCTAATTGATTATAACTCACTTATATCAATTAGGGCTTCTACTAACCATGAGTAACACCTAGCATATGGCTCATGGTGTGGTCCTTAATGAGGTGAATAGTCATTTACAAAGAACCCTTCTGTTATAGTTTATAGGTTACAATTGCATCCTTCCTTCAACACAATGTCTCCAATTGAACTAATAGGACATGAAAGTCTGTCAAGTCCCTAGTTCAATTACTTTATACTCATTCATAGATATCAACTCATAGATGAACTCATGAAACTCTTTTCATATTCATCCTACCATGGCCATGGATTTAATGAGTTATATTATGAATGCTATATGAGACATTCTCTCTCTTTTTCCTGAGAGTGATGGATCCCTTGTTGATCACTCACATGCCTTCATACACATAGCAGTAGGGCCAATGAACACCTTTGCAGACCCCTGAATAGGATCTGCACTTAGTGTTATCAAACTTCTAAAGCTATATGCATAAGGCAACTATGGTGTCTCAGGTCTAAGGATTACTTGTACCACTATCACAATGAGAAACTGATTGACAGGTGTCACACCCCATTTTTGCCACCTTAGCTAGGGTTTGTCATTGCATGTGTCTTTTTGTTTCCTTTTTGAGTCTAGTCTTTTGCATTGAGTTTCTAGGGTCCTAAGGATGGTGTGTATGAATTTTGGTTCGATTTGGAGTTGATCTTGAGGGTTAATAAGAACTTTTGTGACTTGAGGGGCATAATTGTCTTTTTGATCACAAACTTTCCATTTGACCTTGAAATGATCTCCAAGTTGCCAATTGGAGTTCATATGGTTGTATTTGAGGTATTTGTGGGATCAATTCGATGAATTGAAGGTTCGGGATTAGAATGGCTCAGCAAGGCTCAGGTTGGCTAAAAGACTTACTTCGGGTTAGCTCTAATTGGCTCATGATTTTCACTCTATGACTACTCATTTGACCTTGATTGGTCTTAATTTCATCCCCAAATGTGTTTAGGGAGGTTTAATTTCAAATTGGAAAGCATTCGGTGCGACCCTATATGCATACCTAAGCTAAGCGATGGTGAGGCATAGCGGTTAACCACCTTTGTAGGGCCCAACCATGCAGCCATGGCTAGGGTTTCTTGCCCTCAAGTGACTCAAATTACATTCCCCTTCGAAACACGGTCGTTTTGGCTTTCGTTTCGTCAAAATCGGAGTTAAATTGAACCCTGAAACACATTTGGAAGCCGAAAGGGTCAAATTTGGGCTGAAGCTGACATGGCCTCGGGTGACCACCCAGGCCTGGGCGGCTAGCCGCCTGGGCCCAGGCTGCTAGCCGCCCAGCCCCAGGTGGTCACCCGAGCCACTTTCCTTTTTTGAGCCTTGACGCGGCTCCCACCCTATTTTCTCGGATTTGCTCGCCTTTGGCCGCCATTTAACCCTAATTTCAGCCCTTTTTGACCTACTTGAGCCCCAAGGTAACCTCTAAGAGCCCTTGGATCAATTCCTAGGGTTTTAATCCCAACCATTGAGGGTTTTCCCTCAATCCCTATAAATACCCCCTTATACTTCAGCAAGGGGGGGACTTTGGAGGCCACTTGGAGGGAATTTCTGAAGTGAGAGGGACATTGGAGGCTATGGCAGCCATCCTTAGGGTAGTTTAACTTAAACTTTGAGTGAGAGAGTGTGAGAGAAGGCTTGAAGGAAGGCTAGAGCATTGCTTGAAGGCTTGAAGGAAGGAATTTCCAGCAGCACATAAGACGAGGAGGACTCTCTACAGCAGCCACCATAGGTATGCCCCCCCTTTCTCTCTTTCATTCGAACTAGGGTTTTTTACATAGCTTTGCATTACTTCATGTTAAAAGCTTATTGTTTTATCATGTGTTGATGCTTCTAATGCTTAGAATGCATGATTAGGATATTGTCTATGGCTGGATTTGCATGATATAATGTCATTCTATGTGGTTTTATGAGTCTTTGTGTTTTTAGGGTTTTTTAGAGTCTTTTCTAGGGTTTTACATGGAATAGTCTTTATTTCATGTTAAAGTTTGTGTTTTTATTGTGTTTTGCTGTTTCTATTAGCTAGTATGCATGATTAGGATCATATTTGTGGGCTGTTTAGTATGCTAGGATGTTATTCCATGTGATTTACTGCATGTTTGGGACTTTAGGGTTTCCTTAGTGCTGAAATGGTTTTCTGCATGAAATACCACCTTTGCATATTGAAGCTTGTGTTTTTATTGTGTTTTGATACTTCTATTAGCTAGTATGCATGATTAGGATAATGTTTATGGGCTGTTTAGTATGCTAGGATGCTGTTCCATGTGATTTAATGCATGTTTGCAATTCTAGGGTTTCTCTTGTGCTGAAATTAGGCTTTTACTTAGAATAGCTATATTTCATGTGCAAGCTTGTGTTTTTATCATGTGTTGATGCTTCTATTGATTAATATGCATGATTAGAATGATGTCCACAATGAGTTTTGCATGATTTAGAGTTATTTATGTGATTTTGAGCACAATTGTGATTCTAGGGTTTCATTCATCCTTATATTAGGAAAGTTGCATATAGCATGATAGCTTAGGGTTTTTCCTTGTGTTTTCTTCATAGTTGATATATATGTGCTGCATATTTGATAACTATGATATTTCTAGCATTCATATAGTTGATTTTAGGGTTTTTTGCATGTCATTGCATGTAGGGTTGAATTAGGGTTTTAGTTAGCTTATGATTCATGTTGTTGCATGACTTGTGGTTGATTTTAAACCTTATTTCAATTCTGTCCAGATCTGTTATTTGTCTTTGATATGATATTTTGAGCATGTGTTAGCCCATGTTTGGGCATGATAATGGCTTGATTTGGAATCTAGTTTGTTTGGTTGGTATTTTTGGTATGTTTTGCATGGAAATTGCAGGTGCTTTGACAGGTACAACAGGTGCAACTACCCCACCAATGTGGGGTGGTTATTTTGGCTATTGTGAGATGAAATCTTACAAATAAGGTAATTACCCTATGCAATAGGGTGGTTACTTTGACAGGTTGCTTTTGCTTAAGGTAAGTAGGGTGTGAGGGTGCCCCAATTCACCCTTCTTTCCTTCCTTTGAAACTTTCCCTTTCTCCCCCCTAGGGTTGTTTCCTAATAGAGGGGTATGGTAGATTCTATAGTTTCCTTTCAATAAAAGATACCTTTTAAATCAAAGTTTCCATCTTTTATCAAAATTCCATATTTTACCAAAAATCTTTTGAGAATCAATTATTTTGGAAACTTACCATGTTTTACTTGAAAGGAAACTTAGGGTTTACCATAGGCCTTGATTAGGTTATAACCCTATTCCCTTTCGAACTACGTGGACTTTGATCCATGTATTTCCATACATGGTACGTAGGCGCTCTTCGTGATGTTCAAGTCCGCCCTAGGATACTAAGTATCCTAGGTTTTCTTCTCCCCCCTCTTTCTTTTTCTGTTTTTCTTTGATTTACTTGATTATATGGATGAATGGATGAATGATATGCATGCTGTCCTGTGATGATAACTGTTGATTTGTGTGTGATTAAGACTTTGATTTAGCCCAATTAAATTAAGAGACCGTTTAGGGCGATATGGGTGCCTATAGGCTTTGCCTAGAACCTTCCCATATCGTAACTTAGCCTCCGAATCCCCGATTTCTCTGGTTTCCAAAAGATCATTTGCCTTTCCATTTTTAAATATGGAGTCAATCTTTTGTTTTCCTAAAACAAAACTGTTTTTTTAGGGTTTTCCTTATTTCCTTTAAAAAATAAGGTGGCGACTCCTTTTCCTTTTTCAAACCTAAAACCGCCCCGTGGGCCCTTAACTCGTTTTTCGGGGTCCACAGACTGGCGACTCCGCTGGGGATTTGTGGGCTAGACTCTATACAATTTGATTGGGCTAAGTTAATTTCTTTTGTTTAATTAAAATCAATCACATGGCATTCGCTTGATTGTGTGCTTTCATTTATTGCATTGTGTGCGCAAACTCTTGCATGTTAGGATCGATGTCCCTTGCCACTGACGGGCCTAGCCTCAACCTTGGTTTTCCTGATTCCATGAGTTGGGGCGAAAGCTCTCAACCTCTCTTGCCAAGTACCCTTGGGCTTGCCCTTAGGTATATTAAATGAGTTAATCACGTACTGCTGGACCCACGCGGCGTTCCTGATGCCACATGTGGTTAGGTATAAAGATTGCTCAAGCAAGTGAAGGACCCCAGCCCACCCTTATCATTAGTCCATATAGACAGACTTGTAGGACACTATGGTTTCACCCTTATGCACCCACATTGTTTGTAATGATATCATGACCGTGTTTGTGATGTGCTTAATGGACAATTAATAGAGGACCTTTGCACCCTATATCCTTAATACGTACCTTTCGCCCATGACCCTTGCAAAGGTGATTGGATTAAAAGGGACTAATTGAGTATATATGGCATGAAGTCATTGGGACAAATATGGAAGCCTAGGACATACCCTTAGGATGAGAGACTGATTGTTCCCTTTCTTAGAGGAGTGAGAAGACGTACTGGCTTGGATCCGCGACCAGCAAGGGCGCTTAGTGAAGATTGATTCTACCAACCAGTCAGACATGGCCGATGAAGCAACTAGTGAAGGGGGTTTTGATGTTGAGACCTGTTTGAAGGCTATCATGACCAAACTTGATTACACCACTGATGTATCCGAGAGAGCATTGAAAATGGCCCAAGATATCCAACATAAGATGTCCGAACCCGAACAGAATAATGGCCGTACCCCGGGGGATAACACCGAAAATGGGACCCAGTCTGGAGAAGGCACTAAGACCAATGATGGGGGAAGCACTCAGCCCAAAGGGAATGAATCACCTGAAGTTTTTAACCTAGAAGGGGGAAGTAAGGGGAAGACCTCTGATACAGACTCTGTGTTGGCTAGCAAGGTAGAAGCCTTGGAGAGAACTATAAAGGGAATCCGTAGGACAGATGACATGGTGGATGTACGTACCCTATCTTTGTTTCCTCAAGCTCGTATTCCACTACAATTCAAGATGCCTGAATTAGAAAAGTTTGATGGAACGGGTTGCCCCAAGACCCATTTGAAGATGTATGTACGAGCTATGCACCCTCGAGGAGCGACAGATGAACTCTTGGCCCAAATGTTCCATGAAACCCTAGCCACTTCTGCTTTAAAATGGTTCCTAGCCTTGGATGAGAATAGAACCCGAACTTGGGAGGACATATGTAATGAGTTTTCAGAGCACTACAAGTACAACACTGAGGTGGATGTCACAAGAAGGGACCTAGAGACCACAAAACAAGGGGCTAATGAGACCTTTTCCGCTTTCATTACAAGGTGGAGGCAAAAGGCCTCGAGAATGGCAGATAGACCGAATGAGGAAGATCAGATTCAGTTGGTGGTTAAGAACCTATTGCCGGTGTATCACAAGCACCTCTTTGCTCACTACTTCCCTAATTTCAAGGCTCTTATCGGAGCAGGTACACAAGTTGAGGATGCCATTGCTGATGGGTCAATCAAGACAGAAGAAGTCCAAAAGAGCCGCAGGCCGAACTTTGCTAGGAAAAACAATGCCGAGGTCAATGCCATAGCCCAACCCATTCAACCCATCTCCCTAAATGACACCAACCCACCTCGCCAATTCACCGAGCTGCATATGCCACTTGAGAAAGTACTTGAAAAGCTAAAAAGCCGAGGCCTGTTGAAACCTCTCGACCCAAGACCACCACCAAATCCATTGCCCAAGAGCTACAATGAGAATGAATACTGCAAATTCCACCAAGCCAAAGGCCACTCAACCAACCGTTGCTATCGCCTTAGGCATGAGATCCAAGACTTACTTGACAAACAAATCATCTCACCACCAACTCCACCAAATCGCCCAAATGTCACCCAAAATCCACTTCCCTCTCATAATTCATCCAACTCCATAAATGCCATTGAAGCCGACCCATCTCGACCTTGCCTACCCATAAGACAATATACCCCGTTACCCATGTCCTTGACCCAAGCCTTTCACCAATGCTGCAACCAAGGCCTTATCATACCTCACCTTCCAAAGCCAAGACCCCAAACACCCCATCAATATTGCCAATACCATGGTATACCCGGCCATGACACTGAGGACTGTGCTATGTTGAGAAAGGTCGTTCAAGACCTCATTGATCAAAAGACCCTACAATTGCCAAAGAAGTCCATCCAACAGCAGTTGGAAGAAAGATATGAAGTAGGAGACCCTCAAGTGGGGTTATTGGGAGAACCTTCGGGGAAGTTTGATTACTATGTGCTTTATCCTGATCCATTGCCAAGTGAGCCCATAATTCCTACGGGCTGGGATGATATAACCGAAGAGGTGCAGATGGAGGACATTGACATGATTGAATGGGATGACCTGATGGGTGACACAAATGAAATTGATGACATATGGGCTAGTGATGAAGAAATAGACCACATGACAAGAGGGGGCCGCCATTTCAAGCCTCCGCACTTGGAATCTGATAATCCACTGGGTGAGTTAGATAAGCGCCTCGATGTGCAAGAAGAAGAGGATGAAGTACTCCGACAATTGAAGAAGACCAATGCTAATATCACCATATGGGGCTTGCTAATGGCCTCTCACAAGCACAGACAGACAGTGTTGAAGTTGTTAAATCAGATACAGGTTCCGGTTGATTTGTCCCCTGAGGGATTGGTGAATCTAGTAAACCCTGCTCCGAAGAATTCCACTATAGTGTTCACAGAGGCGGACTTACCTAAGAGTGGGCCAAGCCACTCCCAAGCCTTGCATATAACTGTTGATACCATGGGGAAGAGAGTTCCTACGGTCTTGATTGATAATGGTTCCGCGTTGAATGTATGTCCCTTGAGAACTGCAACTGTTTTGGGCTTGGGGCCCACTGATTTCACTCCATCTGGGCAGACAGTGAGGGCGTATGATAATACCCGTAGAGAAGTAATTGGGGTGATCACTCTACCTTTAATCATGGGACCCACGGAGTTCAGAGTGGAGTTTCAAGTCTTGGATGTGCCGTCATGTTTTAATCTATTATTGGGAAGGCCTTGGATTCATCCCGCTGGGGCTGTACGATCATCATTGCATCAAAAGGTAAAGTTCCCACATGAGGGAGCCGTTGTTACACTTCAAGGGGATTATGATTTGAAAATGGCGGGTGTACCCATATGTGAAATAAAACCAGAATCAATTGAGATACCCTTGTCGGGGTTTGAGTATGTGCAATATATAGAAAAAGAGTTCGAAAAGAAAGAGCCATCACCCTATTGCACTTTTTACCCAAGTTCTGATCCAGCATTGGCAGATAGAGATTTCTGTGACAAGTACTTTACAGAGGGGATGAATCCTCAGAGCTTAACAAGTTGGTACAATTCTATGGGAAAGAAGAAAGAAGACTGGGTAAGGCATGTGGATACCGATGCTATGGTCACCATGTTCCAAGATATGGTTCTTACTTTGGGGGAGTCAGCAACAGAAGATTGCCAAGATTCGTCAATTCACCATGCAACCATGCCACTTCATAATTGGTACCTAGAAGATGGAGCCATTGCAGAGATCCTTGAAGAGGAAGATCATGACCTGCCTGATAGTAGCTTGTAGGTTCCTTAGTTAGAGTCTTTCCTGCTTTCAATAAAGTGTGTCCGCCTATCCCACTTTGTGGAGTTAGGAGTCGTTTCATAGTTGTGGCACCAAATTTTGGTTTCCTTTTCAAGTTTGTGTCTTTTTGTTTGTTCCTTTAATGAAGTGTGTTTCTTTTATATATTTTGCTTGCAGTGTTTCCTTTCTCTCTTCTATGGATATTTATGGCATGGATATAGATCCTAGGAATGACGTCCCCCCGGAGCTCGTCGAGCGAAGGAAAAGGGGTGTCACCGAACCTAACATGGATGAATTGGAATCAATCAATTTAGGGACAAATGAATTGCCAAAGATAATTAAAATTGGGATAACCCTTTCACCACTTGAAAAAGAAAAGCTGATAGCCCTCCTAAAGGCCAACATAACGGCCTTTGCATGGTCTTATGAAGACATGCCCGGCATAGATCCAGACATTGTGCAGCACTTCATCCCCACCAATCCCCTTAAAAAGCCGGTAAAGCAAAAATTGAGAAGATTGAAACCTGAGTGGGCATTGAAGGTAAAGGAGGAAGTAACCAAACAACTCGATGCGGGGTTCCTACAGGTTGTGGAGTATCCCGAGTGGTTATCCAATATAGTTCCCGTGCCTAAAAAGGATGGAAAAGTGAGGATGTGTGTGGATTTTCGAGATCTTAATGCAGCAAGCCCTAAGGATGATTTCCCTTTGCCCCACATTGATGTATTGGTAGATAGCACTGTAGGACATGCGCTCCTCTCTTTTATGGATGGGTTTTCCGGATACAATCAGATAAAGATGGCGCCGCAAGATATGGAGAAAACGGCCTTTATCACACAGTGGGGAACATATTGTTACAAAGTGATGCCGTTCGGTTTGAGAAATGTCGGGGCTACCTATCAGAGAGCTGCTACAACATTGCTGCACGACATGATCCATAAGGAGGTGGAAGTATATGTGGACGACATGATCGTGAAGTCCGTGGATCGAGAAGGACACTTCAGGGCACTGGAAAGGTTCCTGGAGCGAGCAAAGAAGTACAACTTGCGGTTGAATCCTCAGAAATGCGCTTTTGGTGTCACTGCAGGCAAGCTATTAGGATTCATGATTACTCAGAGAGGAATTTGTTAGGATTATGCCCTAGAGCCAATCATAGAGATGATTGTTTAGGGATTAGGAACAATCATTTGATTTCATTTATGTATGTCACATTTATTATTGATTTAATAAAAGGGCTTATTCTATTATGTTTATATGCATAATTTATATTTACATAATATGTCTATGGAGTTAGAGTTGAGAATATGGAATTACAAAGAGTTGTAATTTTGAGACTATAGATATATCTCTGTACTAAACTCCTTAAGCATTCCTAGTTGAAGGTTCACTATGATGGACAGTAATGAACCATAGGACTAGCACTTGTTAGGTTGACTCTATAGGAGGATAGCTAGTCTCAAGCTATTTGTGTGGAGACACTACAACTAACAAGTGGGTGCCTATTATAAGAATAGGTACACTGAATGTGACCAAAGATATGAGATAAACTGAATGGAGTTTTATCCTGCCTGTCAATCAGTTTCTCACTGTTATAGTGGTACAAGTAATCCTTAGACCTGAGACACCATAGTTGCCTTATGCATGTAGCTTTAGAAGTTTGATAACACTAAGTGCAGATCCTATTCAGGGGTCTGCAAAGGTGTTCATTGGCCCTACTGCTATGTGTATGAAGGCATGTGAGTGATCAACAAGGGATCCATCACTCTCAGGAAAAAGAGAGAGAATGTCTCATATAGCATTCATAATATAACTCATTAAATCCATGGCCATGGTAGGATGAATATGAAAAGAGTTTCATGAGTTCATCTATGAGTTGATATCTATGAATGAGTATAAAGTAATTGAACTAGGGACTTGACAGACTTCCATGTCCTATTAGTTCAATTGGAGACATTGTGTTGAAGGAAGGATGCAATTGTAACCTATAAACTATAACAGAAGGGTTCTTTGTAAATGACTATTCACCTCATTAAGGACCACACCATGAGCCATATGCTAGGTGTTACTCATGGTTAGTAGAAGCCCTAATTGATATAAGTGAGTTATAATCAATTAGGGAATTGGAAGGAGTTCCAATTAGACCCTAAATGGAAAGAGTTCCATTGTGCACACCTCGTGCTATTCCTACTACTTGATGATGTGAACCCAATGGGTCACACACTGATCATGCAAGAAGGGCTTTAAAGTCTATGAGAGAAAGGATTTTAGTGAATAAAGAATAGTTCTTTATAGGCCTATTTGTATTTGATACAAATAATAGGGGTTAATGTGCAATTAAGTGTAATTACACATAACCCTATTAGGGTTTCTTCCCTATGGCCAGCCCCCTTTAGTGGGCTGCCTATATAAATCACACTTATGTGTGACATGGCATAATAGGCTTGCACAATAAACCCTAGCCGTCCAGCCCCTTGGAGGCTCTCTTCTCTCTCTCTCTCTTCTCCACCTCTAGCAACAACAAGGAAGAAGAAAGAAAGGACTTGAAGCTCTAGCTAGGTGTGGATACCGTTGGAGGCAGCACACTTGGGCTGGTCATTCACCGCTGTCCGGAATCAAAGCTTGGAGCAAAAAGGAGAAGACCATTAAAACTGTAAGTGTTCTAACCCTCTTCGTAGTTAGGGTTTGATTTTGTGTTATGCATAGTTAGATTCATGGGCTGTGGAATCGTAGGAAAAATTTTTATATTCCGCACTTGTATTTTTCCCTCTTCTTCGATTCCCAATAGTGGTATCAGAGCCATGATTATGCATAATACAAAATACATATGGGCTGGTAATTATGGTGTAGTTGAATGATTCAAAAATCTGGAAAATTTTTCTGCATAATTGGTTTTCCTCCATGGCTGAACCTAGGGTTTGCAACCCTAGGTCAATTCTCTTTTACTCCTCTTCTAATTGATGGTTAAGTGTAGCCATGGATGCAATAGGTTGCATAGGGTTTGAGTTTGGAGAAGAAGAATAAGGAAACTAAGGTTTTATAAAACTGTTATGAACAGTTTTCATGGTTGCCATGAAAAACCGTCATCTTGTTTTGCATGCCGAATTCAGAGTTCTTCTCCAAAATTTTCGAGCCATATATGGTTAGAAAGGTCTTCGAATAAGCTTTCCAACCCAACAAACGGTGCGTCAATCCGAGTTCTGTAGTGAAAGTTATGAATTTTTTACTACAGGCTGTCTGGAAAGACAGTTTTGCTCGGGAATGATGCAATAGCCACAACTTTGAGTTATTGATGGAGATCAAAGGCATGGCAATGGTTGCCACCACTTGGGTTATGTTCTAGACATGGTAG